>APFE031445772.1:46459-64284 GCA_000404065.3 Pinus taeda
TGTCTCATTTTCAACCAAAGCTTTCCATTTCTTGAAAGTATCAAATACATCAGATTTATTTCGAATACAATAAATCTAAGTTTTTGTGGTTGCATCATCAATAAAAGTAACATAATAACGAGAGCCACCAAGAGATGATACCTAAGTAGGTCCCTATACATTTATATGCACAAGCTCTAATTTTTCACTCTTCTTTTCTTTCCCAACTCTAAGGAATCTAACTCTCTTTTTTTTTCCATAAACACAATTCTCACAGAATTTTAAATCAACATGCTTCAAACCTGGCAACAAATTTCTTGAGTGGAGAATCTGCATCCCCTTCTCACTCATGTGCCCAAGCCTATGATGCCACAATGTTGTATCTTCTCCTGTAGAGGTTAAAGCATTAACAGAAATAGAAATACCATTGCATAAATACAAAGTACCAACCTTTCCTCCTTTCGCTATTACTAGGGATCCTTTAGTGACCTTCTAGGTTTTATCTATGAAAGTAGTTACGCAACCTTCACCTCCCAACTACCCTATTAAAATCATATTTTTCTTCAGATCTGGAACACACCTTACCACCTTCAATAGCCACTGATTTCCATTTTGTTGTTTTATGAAAACTGTACCCATTCCAATGATTTCACAGGGTTTATCATCACCCAATCGAACCTGTCCAAAATATCCTTGAACATAATCATAAAAATGTTTCCTATCAGGTGTGGCATGGAATGAGACCCTTAAATCTACCATCAAAGCATCAATAATATTTTCTAATGAAAGAATCAAAGCATCTTGCAACACATCACCTGTTACATTCGCTTCATGATTATTTTCTTGTTGCACGTCTCCTTCTTTTCCCTTTCGAGACTTGCAATATTTATTTAGGTGTCCTTTCTTCCCGCATTTCTAGCACACTATCCCCAATCTGGACTTGGATATGCTTTTTCTTGACTTACTGCGATATCGAGGGCTATTTCCTCTTTCCATTTTTCTTCCCCTAGTCTCTGCTGTCAAAGCATTACTTGATATCTCACTAGAGCTTTTCCGTCGCATTTCCTTGCTAAGGATTGCACCAACAACATCATCAAACTTTAAAGTACTAGATCTAGAGATAGAGTTAATAATGGCCATAACTAAACCATTCCAACTTTATGGCAATGAGCACAGAAATAACAAAGCCCTAACTTCATCATCAAAAGTTACCCCTACAGAACTTAACTGACTGGTAATTGTATTAAATTCATTTAAATGATCAACAATAGATCCACCTTCTGACATCTTCATATTAAATAAACTCTTTATAAGAAATACCTTATTTGAGGTCGAGGAGTTTTCATATAGTTTGGCCAATGTCGAAATTAAACCCTCTATTGTCGTTTCCTTTGAAATATTAAACACTACCGACACTGCTAAGCACAACCGTATTGTTCCAAGTGTTTTTCTATAGAGAATATCCCATTCTGTGTATGTCATACTCATCAACTTCTTTATCTTTCTGCTCAATGGTTGGTACAGATATCTCTGGTAAAAATAATCTTCCATCTGCATCTTCCACAGCTAGTAGTTTTGGCCATTAAATTTTTCGACCCTAAACCTACCATCTTCCGCCATTGCTCCCACTCGAACTAGGAACCCTTCTCTCCTCTGATTTTATCAAACAAAAATACCTTCAGCTCTGATAACAGTTGGTAGAAAATTATATATTACATAACGATGGAACACATAAAATATTGCAGAAATATAAACACAGAAACACATAAAAGAGAGACACAGATATACGTGGTTCACCTAGTTTGGGCTACGTCCACGGAGAAACAGCCAGTCCTTTTTTTTATATTATCCAACAAACTGAAGAGATACAACCTATAGCAAATCCATTGTAACTCCCTCTTCGCTCTCAATCTCCTCTCTCTTCCTCACTCAGAATACAGATATCCATAGACGCAATACAATTCCCTCATATATAACAAGGGGTTTCCTTCTAGGGCAGAAAAACCCTAAATTAAACATAACTTCTACCATTAGATCTCTGCCTAATGAACGGCCCAAATTGACTACGAAATTACAACATTTTACAAGGCAATTTTACATCTATTCTTAGCTTTGGGGGCACTGCCCCCAATCCCCCCGCCAAGGGGGGCTCCCAAAGGTCACAGCCGCCCCCCCCAGACACCCCCTGTAGCGAATACAACGCCACCCCATTATGAACTATGTTCCAACGCGGTGATACCTTTGAATACAGAAGATAATCAGGCTCCACACCTAACATTACATTGGAATAAATTAATGCCCAAAGGGTCTGATAAGAGCTCACCATGGAGGTGATGGAGTCGATGTCAAGATTTCATGGTGTCATAGTTGGGTGAATGGTGGGGTTACATGGCTCGATGACTACATTATAGAGGATTGGAATTAGCAACACAAACGAGTGGTCATGCTGACTAGGCCGTAGGCAAGCTAGGCCTACAACATGGAGGTAGAGAGCATTCCCATTTTTTGGAAGTGGATCCCTCATGACAACTCATCCCAGGGGAGCAAGAGAAGCATGTAAGGATAATCATCAGGATGATGGTATTGGGATGATGTGTCCTGGAGGTCCCATGCATGAGGAGTAAGGAGGTGTAGCCAACGAGAGTGCCAGCATGGCGAAGCCTGGGATGACGTGTCCCCGAGGTTCGCCCCTAGAGGCTCCAAAGGTACAAGGGTAGCAGGCTTGGAAATGCTGGGAGGAAGCAAAACAGGAGGACGTGGTCCGTCGACACTAGAAGGGAAGCTTGAGGAAGGGGCCTAATCTTTCATCATGTGCCTATCAATGGAACTCGTAAGTGGTTTCGGGAAACTAAAACCACCTTTTCCAACACTCCCCTGCAGTTGTTTCAAAATACATGATGGAGGGTGACAGAATGAATACAAGTCGTCAATCAGGCGAATAGTGGATTCAAATTTCTACCCATTCTCAGGGGTCACTCCCTCATAAAATCCATGCACTATACCCTATTGGAGTCGCTTGTGATGACTCCAATATTCTAGTGAGCGGGGATTCATCGGGAAATTGCATGGTTTTCAGGAAATGGTGGGGACTTGCAAGTTGCACCAGGGTGATGTGGTGAGTTTGTATAAGTCCTAGGGGTTAATATGTGTATGGGTGGGACCCATCAAAATATATGTGTGTGTGTGGGTGGGTGTGTGTGTGTGTGTATGTGTGTGTGTGACTTATCTAATTATTAATAAATTAAATGAAGTTATTGAGTCCACGTTATATAATATCTTTGGATGGGTTTGATAGTTTAACAGGTTTTATTTATAATTTATATGTTTGTAAAGGTGATAAAGATGTTAGGAATAAAATTTAATTGTTTGTTGTTTTAAAATATATTGTTCATATAGTTTTGTTTTTGTATTGTTTTTATTTTATTATATTGTGTATTAAAAATAATTATATTTTTAAATTTCTATTAGATTTAATTTACTATATGATATATATAATAATAACTCTTTAAATTATATAAAGTTGTATCTAGTTAATAATATATATTAATATATGAAAATGGACACTTGGGGGTTGTTAGACAAAAGAGGATGTGGGACACGTGTAAGAATGGGCTAGAAAAACCATTGTGTTTCCAATGTGAAGTTGGAGAAAGCCTAAGGAGGGAAGTTAATGATAGAGAATCAAAGGAAGCGAGAAAAAGGATCTGTATGTTGAAAAATTTGGTTAGCTACCAAGTAGTATAGGCTTGTTGAGTGCAGGCAGAATTTGAATTTTCAGGGATGAAATAATTAGGAAAAATAAGTTAAACTTCCAAAGGACATAGATTATAGCTTATAAATCAGATTTGGGCACATGACCAATTGTTAGCAAGATAATTTCGGGCATACGATAACTATGCACCCAGAAATTTGGTTTGTGGACAAACATTATGGAAAAATATAATGGAAATCTATAGGAAATTTTCAAGGGATGGAGCAGTTAAACATGCTACAAACTTTTCGAGGGTGTAATTTTCATCTCAGGTATTGAAATAGCTCAAGTAGATAGCCAATATAAATATATTGATGAGGAAATAACCTGGTAAACTTAGATTCTTGAATTTAGCAAGAATTTTGGGTGAAATTTGCATGGAAAGATACCACTGCAATTTCAAGAAAAAAAATGCTTAATGGAAGACAGGAGTGCAGAAGATTCCCAAGGACCTTACAGTGATCAGGAAGCATACTAGGTTGTAAATATAATCTTCAATAGCAATGAAATTTAATCTAGTGGTCATGGAATAGACCAACTGGAGGATGAAGGTTTGGAAGAAATCGTGAAAAGTCTCAAACTAGAAGTGCTCAACTATAAAGCTGACAATGAAAAGCTGATGAAAGAACAAAAACAGATTAACACCAAATTATGCAAAGTCTAAACAAAATTCAAAGAGAATTGGGCCAGCTGACTGAGTCAAGGTTAGAAAATGTGCACAGTGGCAAAACTAGAGAAATGGTGCTAGGAGTTCGAGACATTCCAAAAGTGATTCCCATCAGGACCACCACATAGTATGAAGGACTAGTAAAATGAGCTATTCCACATCAGATTCCAACAAAAAGCCTAGTATGTCACTAGTAAGGAAGTCAAGCAGAAAAATAGACAAAGAAAAGTTTGCAAGTGGAGCTCAGGAAAATTAAGTCACCTACTAAAAGTGGAGAAAATAAGAAAGGGGAAGAAGCATAAACTTAGTTGTTGGAACTGAGAAAATATCTCCAGATCTTTGATTATTCCTTGAATTTAGAGGCTAGAGTGGCCATATATCATCTGAAGGGTAAGGCTAACCTCTGGTGGGATCAACTCAAGGTATTTAAACACTTGGATGAAAGGCAGATCATTCGGAGAAAATTTAAGGAGTATTTTCAAAGGAATTATTTATGAAAACGATATAGAGAAAAAAATGCAGGAGTTTTTTGAGCTACAATTAGGACACATGACCTTGGAGGAGTATGGCCAGATATTTATTGAATTATTGAGTTATGTCCATTTTGTTAAACATGAAAAGTTTAAAATATAGATGTACATCAATGCACTGCCATCTTTTTATGCCGACAGGTAGAAATAAGATGAACACAAAACCTTAGACACATCCATGAGGAAAGTAGAACAAATGGTATGAACATAGTAAAAATATATTCATGTTACACAAGGATTTAGACAATAAAAAGAGGAATTCTATGGAGCAAAGAAATAAGAGTTACAAAACCTTTCTGGTTAAAAATAACTTACAAATGAACCAACATATGACCCAAATTTCTAACCAACCAAAAGGGGCAATTATTCAAACAAAATGATCCAACCTCCACCTATTATATGTTGGGGTTGTAAAGGATATCATTGGTTCGTAGAATGTCCTCATAGGGAAAAGAAGGTGAGGACTATGTACAACATGTAAGCGACAACTACTATGGATGAGGTGGGAAAAAGCATGCCCAAAATTTATGCAAACTTGGATAATTGAAAAATAGAGCATCAAGCTCACATGATAGAGGTTAAAGGTTAGCTAAACAATTAGTCCATCTCTATCTTAATTGATTCTGGAGCCAACCGTATTTACATTAACATGAATCTAGTTGAAAAAATTAGTTTGGAAAAAAATAAATATTCCAAACCTTGGTTAGTACAACTAGCTACATGTATGAAGAGAAAGGTTGCATAATTAATTACATATTTCCCAATTGAAATGAATGGCATGAAAACAAAATCTAACCTGAATGTAATTCTAATGGGTGCCTATGATTGCTTGATTGGCATGGATTGGTTGCAAAAGCACCATGAAATATTTGATTGCTATAGTAATTTTTTTAACTATATTGATGATGAGGGACAACAAAAAAGTCCAAGGAATTCCTAGGTAGGTATCCATTAGACAGACATAATCCATGTAATTGAAAAGAAATTTTAGTAAAGGATGACAAATCCTTGTATCTCATTTGGAGGAGACAAATATGGATAACCAAATTAATATAGAAAATTACCTAGTGCTTCAGGAATTTGTTGATGTATTTGTAGAAATACCCAGATTACCTCAAAGGAGGGAAATATATTTTCCTATCGACCCAGTGCCATGAGTGGTCCCAGTATCTAAAGCACCATATAGGAAGAGTACTCTGGATCTTAAAGAATTACAACTATAGCTAGAGGAATTACTAAAGAAGGGATATATATGTCCCAATATTTCACCGTGGGGTGCTCTAGTTATATTTGTTAAAAAGAAAGACTACACATTCTAGTTGTCTATTGACTTTCGACAACTAAATAAAGTTACTATTAGAAATAAATACCCACTATTGAGGATTGATGATCTCTTTAATTTGCTGTGCGGAGAAAAAATATTTTCCAAAATTGATTTAAGATCTGGGTATCACCAACTACAGAGTAAGGAAGAATATATCAATAAAATGACATTCCGAACTCATTATGGGCATTATGAATTAGTTGTGGTACCTTTTGGTTTATCTAATGCACTGAGAGTTTTTATGTGTTTAATGAATGGAGTCTTCAAGGAATACTTAGATAAATTCATCATTGTATTCTTGGATGAAATTCTAATATATTCAAAAACAGAAGAGGAACATCAACAACACTTGATATTAGTTCTGCAGGTACTCAAAGAGAACCAGCTTTATGCTAAACTAAGAAGATGGTCATTTTAGCCGAGGAAAATCCACTATTTGGGTCACATTATTTCAAAAGGAAGGATAGTTGTGTACCCAGAGAAAATTAAGGCTATCAGATAATGGCTAGCTCCGAAAAAAGTTACCAAAGTTAGGTCTTTTATGGGTCTAGATGGATATTACAGGAGGTTTATCGAACGGTTTTCCATAATTTCAATTCCAATTACTTCTTTGTAGAAAAAGGGTAAAACATTTTATTGGACACCTAATGTGAAGTAGCCTTTCAACATTCAAAAGTTTTATTAACTAAGGCTCCATTATTAAAAATTGTCAATCCAAATGAGAATGTTTTTGGTGTGCACAGATGTGTGCAAAGAAGGATTAGGTGGTGTGCTCTTGCGAAATGGGATGGTAATTTGGTATGAGTCCAGAGAGTTAAAAAATCATGAGAAGAACTATATTCCCACTACCTTGAGCTTTTAGCTATCATATACACACTGAAAATGTGGAGGAATTACCTTATGGGAAGGATATTTGAATTGCATACTAATCATTATGCATTGCGATATTTATTTGAACAACCAAATTTAAATGCATGACAAATCTGATGGCTAGAATTGTTGGCAGAATATGATTCTGAAATTAAATATATCAAGGGAAAAGAAAATCGAGTGGCTGATGCACCCATCCTAAGAGTACATGTTATGCATGCTACAACAATTAGTAACTAGAAAACCAATTTGATGGAAATAATTCTATAGGTTTGTAATTTAGACCAACAATATATGAATATCAAAAAATAATTTACAACAAGGCGCAACACAACAAAACTTCCTAGATTACAAATCGAGTCTAGAGAATATTCTCTAATGTAAAGGAAAAATTTATGTGCCAAAGGTACCAACAGTTAAAGGAATTATTCTCCAGGAAATGCATAATGTACCATATGCTAGTAACCTCAGGTATGAGAAAACATTAACTGCAATTAAGGAACTATTTTACTGGTCAGGTTTAAAGAAGGAAGTGACTAATTATATAACCAGGTGTACAAAATGTTAGCAGGTGAAAGCTGAGCATAAACACCCAAATGGTTTGTTACAACCAATCCCCATTCCGGAGTGGAAATTGTTGATGGTATCAATTGATTTTATTACTAGTTTGCCTAGAACAATAAGGGGACATGACCCCATAATGGTTGTAGTGGATAAGCTTATGAAGTCTTCTTATTTCATTCATGTAAAGTCAATGCATAAGGAAACAAATGTTGCAGACATTTATATGCGAGAAATTTCTTGGATTCACAGGTTGCCTAAGGAAATAATTTCTAATAGAGGTACAAAATTCACATCTACTTTATCAACCAGATTATTTAAAGGACTGGGTACCAATCTAAACTTCAGTACAACATATCACCATGAGTCTGATGGACAAACTGAGAAGGTAAATCAAATAATTGAAGACATGTTGCAGATGTACTTTATGGATAAACCATCCAAATGGGAGGACTACCTACATCTGGTGGAATTTGCGTATAATAAAAAGTATCGGTCATCATTAAAAATGAGCCTGTTTGAGGCTATATGGTAGGAACTGTAATACTCCAATGAGTTGGGGTAACCTAGTGCATATAATTATGGTGGGTCTTGAATTTCTCAAAGATGTGGAAGATAAAATAGTTAAAATCAATCAAAAATTGAAAGTTGTCGAGGATAGGCAGAAAATTTATGCTTATAGGAGAAGGACAAATAGGGAATTTAAAGTCAAGGATCATTTTATTTTTAAAGTAAAAGCGAAAAAGAGCTCATTAAAATTAGGAAATTGTGCCACGTTAGTAGCTAGATATTGCAGGCCATTTGAGATCGTGGATGTGATTGGCCTCGTTGCATATAAGCTTGCATTACCTACATTACTGCATCTATGCATATTCACGATGTATTTCATGTTTCATTGCTTAAGAAATATGTATTGAGCACTAATCTTGTTGTTGATTTGAAAATGATTCAGGTAGAACCTGACGAAGATTTCCAGGTTCAACCAATGTGGATTTTAGACACCAAATTCAAGGTACTCCAAAATCAAGCCATAGAAATGGTAAAGGTGCAATGGACTATGGTCGGTCTTGAGGATGCAACCTGGGGGAAGAAGAGGTCATGAGGGCATATTACCCTCACCTTGTTTACTAATATGTCGTATATTTGTATATACGATGCACTGAGGACAATGGATATAATAAGAGGGGAGGGCATATAATACCCTCACCTATTTTAATGATGTAAAAACATGTACCTTTTATTTTAGGCTGATGAGATGAAATACTTTATCGGTGTGTGTGCCCATTTAGTTGCAGAGATACTAATATGTCAATTTTTGGCTAAGTGGCTAGAGTAGCCACGATGTGAATATTGTAAATATTGTAAATGTTCATATCCTTAAATATTAATAAAATAAGGCTAGTTGTGAATCCCACTCCACAAAAAAAGTATGGGGGATGCAACTACAACGAAAAAGGAAACAATTGGATATTTTGGTGAAAAGTGCACCTAGAGCCCATGATGGCTCTAAAGGGTGCCACATGGCAAGTTAGGGCCATGCATATATAAAAAGAAGTGTAGTTTGAGATGAGAGGTAGTTAATCATATAGGCATTAAGGGGGATTAGTCATTGAGTCTAGGAGAGCTCTAAGACTAATTTATGGCAAGTGAGTCTCAGGTTTGGACTCTAGACTAGCTAACATATGATTATTAAGTTAACCATGTTGTATGGATGCACCCTATTTACGATGAGAGCCCCAATCTTGGCTCTGAGAGCTTCGTGCTTCAAGGGTTTGTTGACCCTTTTTATGGCTTGATTTCCATGGAGTTCTAGTGGGAACTTAGTGTTCGTTTGTGGCCTAGAGGTTTCATAGAGCCTTAGAGCATCACGACTGTTGGGTTGGCACCTTGACAATTATCTCGGAGGGTGCCTGGAGCCTTGGAGTAGTGTGACTATTGGGTTTGCACTTTAGCATGGTGCCTTGGTTATTGTTTCAGTTTTCTTTTCCTTTAGAGTGGTTGTCCCAACTCGAGGGTGGTACAATGGTTGAGCTTATGAATGATCAACTCTATGGATGGGTGGAATGTGGAGTGCCCATAGCTAGTCGACTTTCCTTTGAATCTATTAGGTGTGGAGCCTGCTTATCTTCTTGATTGTTCAAATGTTTTTGTTTCAGCCACGTTGGATCCTTGTTCTTATCGGGGTGGCAATGCCACCCATTTAATCACCATCAGGGGGGTGACGATGACTTTTATATGGCCCCCCGGCGAGGGTTCAAGGGAAACACCCCTGGTGATCCAGGTGGATGTTGGTGGCCACCCACCTATCCCACTTGGCCCCCACAACTGTCTCTTTCATTTTTTCAGTTTCCTTAATTGTAGCACAATCTACTATTTTTAGCAGTTTTTTGGGTCCTGAACTTTTGAAGCCGTTTTGAGGCCCTAAACGACGTTTTTTGTGAAACTTGGGAGTAATATGGGTCCATGGACTGATGTTTCTCATCCCAAAGTTGTAGTCCTTGGATAGATCTTTCTAACGAGGTATTGTACGCATCAAACGGAGATCATATGCCAAACTTATGACCCCGGGAATTTGATGTAACAATTTACCCAAAATAGGGCCCATAGTTTGGCGCTTCATCTCCTAGGGTTAGGTTTTTGGATGTTTAGGGTTTTCCATTGTTTCTCAACAATAAATAGGGCTATGAGCCTCATTGTAAGACAATTCAGAGGAATGTAGCCACCACATATCTTCTCAGAGATAAACTACCATCACCCTCACTGGTTTATTTCCATTTTTGTTTGTAAGTATATTTCAGTATTTTACAGTAATGAAATGAAGTATTATTTCTAGTGTATCTCTGTATTTATGGTTATATCTGTAATTTGTTGCGTTCCTATTTAAATCCGGATCAGTGGTATTAGAGCAGTCTTCTCTTTCTCTGTTATTCTTTGCATGTCCCCAATCAGGTCGAGATATAAGGAGTTAGGGCTTGAACTAGTCGAACCTTTGCAAGACCAGCCTCACAAATCTCGACAGCCTCCCATGGCGGATGAAAAGAAATATGAGGGGTAGGAGATCCTATCAAAATATCGCTTGAAGAAGCCCTTGAGTGACAAAGGAACGCAATGATGGAAAACTTTTCCCAGATCCTTCAGCGGCTACCCAGGGGCGACACATCTGCTTCCAATAGCTATGCTGGAAATGCCACACCATTTAATGTACAAGTTAACTTTGAAATCCTCATATTCAAGGGTCAGATAGATGTAGATGCCATAGATAAATGGATAAATCTGTTAGAAGGTTATTTTTCTATTCATGATTTTTCCAGTTGGGAAAAGATCACTTTTGCACTTCTCAAAGTAGCCCCCCATGTCAAGGACTGGTGGGAAACCTACTACGAGTAGAAGGATGAAAGTACGAGCTCACTATTTTCAGTCGCACCCACTTGGAATTCATTCTGGGATGTCATCAAGGAGTAGTACTACCCTGTCAAAAGCTATGAGGATAAATACATAAAGTGGACCATACTACGACAGGGAAGGGACCAAGATGTGTCGAAGTTCACAAATACATTTCATACCCTTTGCACAAAGTTGGATATCAAGGATTTTGAGCTACATTTGGTACTCAAATACCATGGCTACCTACATAGATACATCCAGGACGAGATGGATTTCCTGAACATCTCCTCGCTCGACACGACATACTAATACGCTATCAAGATCGAGCAGAACTTTAAACAAAAGAAGCGAGACTTTGGATCTGCAAATCCAAAGAATAAAGGACAAAACCAAGGCGCGGTGACCCAAGACAACCCATCGAAGCCACAAGAAATGAAAAATGCCACGAAGTCAAGGAAGGACATATGAAAGTGGTGTGAGTTCCATAGGTGCCCCACTCATAACACAAGTGAGTGTCGGACCAAGCAGTCGCTAGTGGTCGAGTTGAAGGCTTCAGAATTAGATCCATGTTCCAACCCTGAGCACAACCTGACAAGGGGAATGACAAAGGGAAGCAAATCATTGATGCAGAGCCCAGTGCCACTATTGCCACCGCCAAGGTCTAGAAGAATGAGCCCGAAGATCCAGAGGAGGGGGAGTGTCTTTTCCACTCACAGATGTGGGTGAAGGGTTTGCCACTGCAATTCATTGTTGAAAGTGGGAGCCAAAAGAACCTCATTTCAATAGAGGTCGTGAAGTGGCTGGGACTACCAACCATACCACACCCGCAACCGTACAACATCGGGTGGCTTCACCAAGGATGAGATCTTTGAGTCTGCCAACAATGTCGTCTTCCCTACAGCATCAAGCCCTTCATAGATGAGGTATTGTGTGATGTTGCACTGCTTGATGTTTGGGATGTATTATTAGGCAAACCATACTTGTGGAAGTGACATGTTGTGTATGAGTCAAGGCCTCGCGCTGTTATTATTTCTTTGTGTAATACATTATACAGGATACTAGAGGTAACCCCACCTACCACCACTTCTTTGATCTCTACAAAGAAAGGCAGTAAGATCATCTCCCATGCTAGGAAATTTATTTTCTATCTTGTTCACTCTCAAAGTGATGGATGAGCATCTAGACCTAGCCAGCAATGTGATGATGTGGTCACATGTTGTGGCTAATGAAAGTTTGGAGGAAGAATTGGTTATTTAAATTGTATTAATTTCAAATTATGTAAGTGGTTAATTTGTTGCCTAATTCTGAATAGAATTGGGAATAAAATGGCAAGTGATCCTCCCTGCATGGAGATCAAGCCAATTAGCTATATTGATTAGTTAGAGTAGGATTTGATTTCTTAAAATATAGTGAATTCCTTCATTTGTGGAAGGAAACTGTTAGATGGAACATATATGTAATTTCCTTTCTTTTCTGGAGAGGGGAGTCGAGAGGGAGATTCAAGACAGAGAGAGAGGATTCACGAGGGAATTGTAAGCCTATCGAAAGATTAGGAATAGAGGCCGCTAATTGAAGAATCAAGCCAGTGAGGAAAGATTCATGAGAGTAGAGTAGTGTGTGGATTGTAATTGAAAACAGAGGTCTTTTAATTTGTGTAATCGGTTAAGGCGAGACTCTGTAGTCATTTTATATTGAATGAATGAAATTGTTTTATTTATGATTGATTATTGGGTCTGCGGAAACCCTTGTATGCTTTCAGATTCTATGTATTCAGGCTGGGTGATTATCCTTTTATTTTGTTATGTTTAACACCTAAATTGTGTGATTGATAGAAGTCATGGCTTTATTTTAAATATCATTGTTTGAGGTGTGTCGGCGAGTCTTTTTACATAGTTTTGGTCCCGCAAGAGAAAAACCCATTTTACACTAAAAATGAGCGCAAAACATAGTCGGGTTTGGAATCCGGACTTGAACCATTTATAGATGAGGAACAATACTTTATCGGGTCCTAAAGACTGATCGGATCGACGCTTTGAAGCGGAAGGAGCCTGGCAAGTGAATTTGCGATATGCAATTAAATCGTAACCGTTAGATCGCGATCAACCGTGGCCGTTGGATCGCAGAAGCAGTTTTGTAACATTGTATGGTATTTTGGGTGGCGGAAGGATTGTAAGTGGTATTGAATGACAGTCGCTTGATCCCATTCACCATTCGCCACGTAGCACGAGGTGAACATGGAAACCGCTTTACCGGGCAGTTAATCCCTGTATAAATTGTCCACCCAAAATAAAATGTGGGCCGTCAGATCCGCTACCTGTAGATCGATAGTGGAGAATTGGCGACAAGTTAAATATTTGAGTAAATGTCGACCGTTGGATCAGAGGATGTCTTGAACGATGGAGATCAGCCGATCGAGGATCGGTGATCAGAGCGTGCAATAGGAAGGCGATAGGCCAAGGGACGGATCCGCCGATATATATTAACACGAATGTATAATATTTGAGTTTCGGATATAGGTGTGGAGCGGGGTTTTCCCGTGTATTTCCGCGTTTATGTGTATTTCAATATAAAGTATTGATCGGTGTTTTTTTAAGGCCAAAAGCGACATAAAACACTTCCGATAGTGTAATGGCCTTGATAGCTTAAGTGGTTCCAATTTTGAAGGAAAAGCACCTAATTACGCTTCCGACATGCATATGTGGGTATGAAGCTTTAAAGGTTTATAAGGGTGAAATAGTCTCGATAAGGTATAAGGGTGTGGCAGCCATATGGTTGCATTATTTTTGGTATCAGAGCAAGAAAAGGGAAGAAAATTTCTTGCGAGAAGGATGTCTTACTTATGAAGATTTATGATTACAAAGGTATGAAAGTTGCAGCAGTTGAATGAATGGCAATGTTGGGCACAGGACTATAGCAGTAAGATTGTAGAAGAACTTTTGGGAAGTTCTTGGAAATTGTAGTAGAACCTCATTCCAGCTGAGGCTTGGAATAGATAAGGACAGAGGAGTCCTTAAGAGAAGTGAGTGAAGCAACCAGAGAGAGAGAGAAAGAGTGCTCAGTGCAAGTTCTAAAGAAAGAGGACTTGGAGACTAGGCAGAGGAGAATCTTGGTGAGAAGATAAACTTAGAAGGAAGTTGATCGGTTGCAGGTGTAGGAGCTCACACAGGAGAGAAGATAGCTATAGAAAGTCATATGGAAGGTTCAGAAGAAGGCTACAAGATGAAGGAGAAGGGTGCTCAAACAATCCATAGGAAACAGATGAATCAAGAAGAGCTTGAGAAGGAAATGGCTGAAATAAGAAAAGAACTCGATGTGTTAGAAATGTTGCTAGAGGAGAACCAAAGACAAGGTTGGGTCTTGAAGAGGAAGCCAGTGAAGTGGCCTAAGTTGCAAAGGAGGTTGCAACAAGAACAAGTAAAGTGGTTGATGAAAAACCTCAGAGAAGCAGAGGTAGAAATGGAAGTTTCCATTTGTAGACCAGAACAGGGTGAAATGTTGGTTGAAGAGGATAGTGAGAGATCAGCTGAAGATCTCATGAACTATTGGCATAGTTCAGAACAATTCGAAGATATGTTGACAAGGGAAGCAAATGGGGCAATGGAGCCTTGTGATTTTTATTCTCATAGTTTGCGTATGTTTGTAGGATATGGAGAGGATGATGGACAATCTGGTGAAACTGTCACAAATAGGAATGAAGCTCTTGAGGTGAAGTATGATGGAGGATGCCTTTTAGAGGAGGAAGGTGTTGATTTATTGCAACAAAGAAAGTTCATAGATGAAATATTGTTTGGGGTAAGACAGTCAGATGAAGTTGATATGGACCAGAAGTCTAATGAAAATACCATAGTGGTATTACAAGAAGGTAAGCAAATGAATTTGTCTAATGAAATTGATGAAATAACTTTGCAATATGATAGTGCAGAAAACATGATAACTCAGGAGGATTGCCAGGAAAAGAATGAAGATGAGAATGAAAGTTGTGATGAAATGCTGGAGAGATTTCACATGGAAATAGAGTTCTTGGAAAGAATGCTTAAGGAACCTGAAGGAGAAATGAAGCTTCCAGAACCTGATAAAGAAAAGATTATGGTTACTATGCATGATAAGGATGAAATGTATTTAACCTTTACAGAGTTAAGTAAATGTTCAGACTCTTCAGTTAATATTTTGACTGTAGGTATGGAAGACAACATTAATAAATATGATGCTGAAATCAGAGAAATTGAGCAGAGATTATTTGAAGGTGAAATAAAAGATCAGGAACAACAAGAAAGTTATGTCCTTAGAGACATGAAGGAGACAGAAGTATTAATCCGACAAGATAAAGATGGAAGAAACCAGCAATTTAAAAGAGATGATCAGCAACATGAGAATGAATATGAGGAAGGCATTAGATTGTAGAAGTATAGCAACTGGTAGCAGAATGAAGAACAAGAGATTAGTCTGATAGTACAAAGAAAGATAGATGAAGACTGAAGATACAAATGGAGAATGAAGAAAAGGGTTAAGTGGAAGCTATTGCAACAGAGGTGGAATGGCAAGCTGATAAACAAGTTCAGGGAACTTGAACAAATTCATATTGATTTGATAGAGAAGGAGAGACTCGAAGGAATGGAGTCATAGCAAGAAGAATCTGCTGAAATATAGAAGATCTATGATGGAAGATTGGTGCTTGAAGCATCAAAAGAAGATGAAAGGTATTGTATTTTGTGTTGGCATTATGGTTCTGGTATATGTTTCAGATGTTGTACTTGATGGCAACACCCATGGCATGGCTCTCAATTTGATGAAAATTAAGATGTACGCAGGAGAACAGTTCAGGAGGTGCGTACCCGCAGGTATGCCGTGCAAGGACCGCATCCAAATACGCGGGTTTACCATTCATAAGGTGCGTACCCCAGTGCACACACTTCAAAGCCGTAAAGCGCGCACATGTGGGGTTTCCTATGGTATTTAGCCGACGGTATTTCATTATCATGGTTTTGGCCCGTGGTATTAGTCCATGTTTTAAGGAAGATCATGCCTATATAAAGCTAAGGAGATCATTTGGCTTGAGCATCTTTTGAGTATTGAATATCTTAAGATCTGATCTATTGGGTTCTCGGTTTAAAAGCTTGATCTATGAAAGAGAAGCTAGAAGTGAATCTGTGAAGGGTGATCTTATGAGCGCAAGTTCAGATCTGAACATCTGACTATATTTCGGCCCTAATCAGAGGTACGCAGAGGCGGCGAAGGTGCAGTGCATGGGTATGCAGAGGCGGCGAAGGTGCAGTGCGTGGGTACGCAGAAGTGACGAAGGTTCAGTGCGTGGGTACGCAGAAGTGGCGAAGGTTCAGTGCATGGGTACACAGAGGTGACAGTGGTTCAGGTGCATGCCGACTCTGGCAGCACGCGGCGCGTTTATTCCTTTTGGTGCGTACCTGCTGTGGAAGTACACGGCGCGATTATTCTCTTGAGTGTGTACCTACTGGACAGTACGCGGCGTGATAGTGCTTTTGGGTGCGTACTGTACGCAGATCAGAAAAAGGGGCAGTGCGTGGTCACGCAGCACAGCAGAAGGAGCTCTGTGGGTGTCGCAGAGAATTAGAGGGTGAAGTGCGTAGCGACGTAGGACTGTGAAAAAGAAACTGCGTATCTGTTCTATGGATGCTGATCTGAATGTTGCTGCAATATGTCTCTATCTCTTTCATGGTCGTTTATGATGTTTGGTGGATTATGGTTCTTCTTTGCAGGGGGAGCATGTTCTCAGGGGGAGCATAACCCTTTGCCCTTGATGTCAAAGGGGGAGAATGAAACTGAAGATTTTGAGGTTGCCATCAAGTCCAAAGGGGGAGATTGTTGGCATTATGGTTCTGGTATATGTTTCAGATGTTGTACTTGATGGCAACACCCATGGCATGGCTCTCAATTTGATGAAAATTAAGATGTACGTAGGAGAACAGTTCAGGACGTGCGTACCCGCAGGTATGTCGTGCAAGGACCGCATCCAAATACGCAGGTTTACCATTCATAAGGTGTGTACCCCAGTGCACACACTTCAAAGCCGTAAAGCGCGCACATGTGGGGTTTCCTATGGTATTTAGCCGACGGTATTTCATTATCATGGTTTTGGCCCGTGGTATTAGTCCATGTTTTAAGGAAGATCATGCCTATATAAAGCTAAGGAGATCATTTGGCTTGAGCATCTTTTGAGTATTGAATATCTTAAGATCAGAACTATTGGGTTCTCAGTTTAAAAAGCTTGATCTATAGAAGAGAAGTTGAAAGCGAATCTGTGAAGGGTGATTTCTTGAGTGCAAGATCATATCTGAGTATCTGACTGTATTTCGGCCCTAATTAGAGGTGTGCAGGTGATCAACAGTGGCAGTGCGTGGGTACGGAGAGGCAACAAAGGGTCAGTGCGTGGGTACGCAGAAGAGGCGAAGGTGCAGCGCGTGGGTACGCAGAGGCGACAAAGGTGAATTGCGTGGGTACGCAGTGCGTCAGTTCTTCGGGTGCGTGCTTGCTGTCTAAGTACGCGGCGCGACAGTGTTTTTGGGTGCGTACTTGCGGTGACAGTACGCAGCGCATTAGTTCTTCTGGGTGCAAGCCTGCCTTGCAGTATGCGGCATGATAGTACATTTGGGTGCGTACTGTACGCAGATCAGTGAAAGGATCATTGCGTGGACCCGCAGTACAGCAGAAGGAACTCTGCGGGTATACGCAGAGAGGCAGAGGGTGAAGTGCGTAGCGACGCAGGCCAGTAAAAAGAAAACCTGC
>APFE031445772.1:89159-99443 GCA_000404065.3 Pinus taeda
CACTCACCGTATTTTGGGATTACCGCTGGCTTGATTGGTAAAGTAATTTATTTTAACATTAAACATAAGATTCCAAAGTCTTATTAAATCAAATAAAAGCGATAAGGCATTACAAAATAGAAAATCAAGGAGTATTAATCCTCAGAATACAGATCCGTAAAAAAAAGCTAAAGTTCCATTTTAGACTCGGAGGAAAAGTTTATGCGCTGATATTTGGAGTTGGAGTGGAGCTTATACTGGGCCACCTGTCCTGCACAGAGATGGGAGATAGCGGTGCGGTGTTTCGCTGTTTAACGTTGGAAAACGAACTCAACTCTTCTCCACCTGGACCAGTTGACGTACCACTGGAACGTCTGATCTTCTCAAGCTGACCAACAACTTCCTCCATATCCGGTCTGTCGTCCCTCTCAGACGCCAGGCATCTGAACGCCAATTCTGCTGCTGCTCTTACCATTACCTTCATCTCATGATTCACTTCAATCTCCAGCAGCGGATCCACTAGTTCATGCAAAGCCCCTTCCTGAATCTTGGTTATCGCCAAGTTAGCAAGGTTTATTTCCCTTCTGTTCCGATTTATGTCCATCGCTATTTTGGCAGAGATTATCTCCACCAAAACAACCCCAAAGCTGTAGACATCGGACTTCTCAGTCAGCTGATAGCACTGATAGTACTCTGGGTCAATATACCCTGGTGTGCCTTGCGGGCTAGTAGTCACATGTGAGGCATCCACAGGAACAAGCTTACAAAGCCCAAAATCAGCCAATTTGATATCCAAATTCTCGTCCAAGAGAATATTAGAGGATTTCACATCCCTGTGGATTATAGGGGGATCAAGGGCGTGAAGGAAAGCCAAGGCCTGGGCAATTTGAATAGCAATGTTCAAGCGAGTATTCCATGGTAATCCATTGGGATTTTTGCGATCGCCATGAAGATGATCGGCCAGGGTTCCATTTGCGACAAACTCGTATACAAGCAGCAGCTCTGGACTATCTACAGGGGTGCAGCCGTAAAGACGAACGACGTGTGGATGATTCAACGTCGAAAATATCTTCACCTCATTGATGAACTGGTCCAGTCTCCTAGAGCTATCCTGATATAGTCTCTTTACAGCAACAGTTCGTCCATTCCAAAGTTTACCCAAATAGACCGACCCGAACCCTCCAACCCCAAGTTCGTTCTCCTTGTCAAAGCAATTTGTAGACTCACGAATTGCTTCGTAAGAGAATATGGGCAAATTGCCCATCTCGCGCCCAGGCAAATGTCTAGGAAGAGCCCCACCAGGAGGAGGTTTTCTGTTATTCAGATGACAAGTTAAGGACAGTACCGCTAGCAGCGCAGCTCCTCCGACGGAGCAACCTGCGGTGGAATTAAGAGATTGATATCAATGTGATCTTCGTCCAACCCCGAAAAGAATACGAAACCAATTCACGGTATTCTTAAGTCGGAAAAATAAAATAGGAAGAAATCATAAATTTACCTATCATAATGGCTGTTCGGCGACCTGTAAAGCGGCCGTAACAAAAGTATCGTAAGTAACAGGAAGGATTCACATATATACGGAAACCGATTGACCCTAGAGTTAAAGCGAAGAAACAGAATAGGAAGAAATCATGAATTTAACTAGTATAATGCCTGTTTGTCGACCTGTAACGTGTCCATAACACAACTATTGTAAATAACGGCAAGGATTCACATATACATCCTAACTACACATATTCGTGTTTATGAAGATTAACAACCTTGTTTCATGGGTGCCTATGAATAAATTCATAACATCTTAACTGAAGCAGCAGTTCGAACTAGTTTTGCGTAAATTTACGAAACAGAGCATACCGTGGCCCTGGCATTTGTCCGTACGGGGTCCATCCTTGCAATAACACACGAACGGTGCAGGTGATTCCGAACTGTTGGAGAGGTAACCGCATATCCCCTGACTTCTTAAACATAATCTACAGCTTTCATCTCTCTTTGTATCATTCTCAATCACGTGCATTACTCCCACATCAACTGTTACCTGTGTCTTAGAACATCCCGGAATCGAATTCCCATTGTCGTACGAACCGTAAGAGACACTAGAATTACATTTCCCGCTCAGCATTTTTGAATGGTCCAATTGATGCTGGTTATTACACTTGTACACGTTCAGGGTCCTGATCTCCTTATCGGTTGTAAAAGCAATGTCTGTACGTTCTGGCGGCATCTGCGCGTCAATGGGATCATCTAAGAATTTGCACTTTTCACCTCTGACAATAACGAAGCTCTTATGATGGTTGGAAAAATCTAGTATTGTGTAATTCTGGCCCTGAATTGTGATTACTAGACTAAAGTTCTGCACACAGTCGATCTGAAAGCTAGGGAGACCGCATCCACGATTCCCTACACCGAAAGGATACGATATATTCATACTCCCACATTTATTAGAATTTTGGCAATACTGGTATTGTTGATCCAAGCATAAGGAGCAGGGGAATAGAGAAGCACAGCAGGCAGTAAAGATAATGAAGAATAGCTGTCGAAGCAGGAATGGACGAAGGCGTTGAACATATAATACCATCGCGAGAAGATGAGATAACAGGCATATAATAAGGGTTGAGAAGAAAAAACTGACCCGCTATCAGCAAAGGAATGAAGGAAAATAAAGCGTAGGTAGTGTTAAATAAGTAAAGAAAGCCGATTAAACTGAACGAAATCGAAATTAACGTCCAATAATTCAATTTGGATCCCCATTCCTCTTAAATTAATTTCGTTGGCTCGTCAGTCTTCCATACATTAATCATTTCAACGGACAAGCTTCAGAGAGGAAAATCTATGGAAGATGCCGTCAAAAGCAGTATTGGGATTTTGCATTACAAAGTCTTTGAGGTCAACAACAGCCATCTTCATAGAAGAAAATCTATGGAAGGTGCTGTCAAAAGTAGTATTGGGATTTTCCATTACAAAGTCTTCGAGGTCAACAACAACCATTTTCAGTGTCTGGACTGTTGGAAGAAACTAAATTATTCCAACTACTCGCTACCATTGTTCAACAGCGATTTAAATACTGATTCTAGGAATCGTTGAAAATAGGCAAGCTTCTCCAGGAAGGCACCGACTGAATTGATCTCCAGAAACTTCTCCAGCTTGTATCCAGGTTGTATATATACCTGCTAATTGATGAATAGACGCAGTTGTTGAGTTCATTGATTGTGTGTTGATTTTATGAGTTGTGCTCCTCTGCTCTCTCTGTCATGGACAGTACCGTGAGCAGTGTGCCGAGAGAATCGCATTCCCAGGGATCATTTCTTCCACCGAAATCACCGGAACACTTTTCGTCTGGTCCATAGAAAAATGTAAAAGTATATGTCCACAAAGACTTTGAAAGCCCGAAGATCTAAAACTTCGCACAAAAGCAAAATAAAAGACGACATACCGAAAAGAAGGCTGAGTTAGCCGTACTCTTCACTCCCTGCTTTTTTTTTTCTCTGAAAATAAGGAAATTTTGGCAAAATTTCCATATAATTTAATATGGATTTTTGTAAATCTAAAGTCTAGTTATTAAATTTTAGACCTAATAAAAGTTTTAAATAATATTGAATCTATTTTTATTATAAAAACATGATTAAATACTTTTACTGCAAAATTACTTGAAATATTTTTACCCAAATTCTAACCATCCTAACAATACCTCTCTCCATGAGTTATATCCGACCTTCCCTGAGTTATATCCGAAAGACAATAATTCTTGGGAAGAAAACGGAGAAAAAGGCTCATTATAGCTATTATTTTTTAGGTGAGCGACACCAAGTCGATCGGATTTGGTGCAATGTAGTGTATTGTTTATGGTAAAATTGTATATGCTTTATATTGGAGACATGTCATATGTATATAAGTTTCCAGTTATGTCTGCAAAGAGACAATGCATGGAAGAGAGAAAATGTTAGGAAGAGATAGCTTTAAGATAGATTTTGGTTTTATATTTTTTATTCAGAAGCATTTCTCTTTTATTATGGTTATGGATTTTTTTGAAAATATAATTAAATTGGTTTTTAGTAAAAAGAAAAATGATGTGTAAACTAATATAAATAGATTTAATTTTAAATATAATTACAATAATTAATTTAATATAAATAGATTAATTTTAAATATAATTACAATAATTAATTTAATATTTTTATACGTATAATTATAAATGGATAAAGTTAAAATATAATTATAATAATTAATTAAATATCTATTTTATGTGTAGAAAAATATAAATAGAATAAAGTTTAAAATATAATTATAATAACTAATTTAATATTTATTAAGATGTTTTAATAAAAGAAAATAAATAATTTAATAGCTATAACCCCTTAACCTTTAAAGTAATAAACTTAATTTATTAGTCTCTTTAACTTCGTTAACCTTGTCTAAACCAACCCACTAATCATGATTTTATTGTCATCTTATTCTCATAATCATCATTGCCATTATTATGATGATGACTAAACTTTCCAAACCATAAATCCATCAAACTTGATGGGCATGATGGGATCCAACCATATAATCCATTAAGTAGAGAGTAATCACTGTCATCATCATCATCACTCTCATCATCATCAAAGGTGTGAATCATCATCATGATTATGATGATATTGATGCTAATATATTTTAACATGCTCAACAATACATAGCCCATTGACCCATACCACTCTAAATCATACCTAGTTGACACCGGACCCTTCAACTTTTTCACTCCTTATGCAATCACCCCTTTAGATACATATTACCTGCTAAAGTCTTTAAAAATGAACCTACAACCCCTAAATCTTAACATTAACCCATTGATTGTTAACATTAAACCTTGATATTCCTAATCTAGTAACCTCTAGACCCTAATGGAATAAAACATATTACTAACCCCCTAATCAACTAACTTAATAACCCCAACCCATCGATACCATAACCTAATACACCTATCTCAATACTCTTTGTAACTCCAAAAACCATGTCCCAACCCACTAACCCAAAGATCATCTTCATTATCATCATCATCATCATTGTCATCATCCTACTCATCTTCATCTTCATCTTCATCATGTGGTCATCATCACTGTCATCATGCTTAAATATTAAATCGTTTATTAAGTCCTACATATTGAAATATTACATTTCTAATGTTTTATTAGTATATCAACCATAACCTTTCATTGTAATCTTTCATTATAATTGTACCCTACTATGTCCCCCCCACACATGCACACACATAAAGGAGACTAAGTATTATTGTCATCTCATCTTGTGTATGGGATTTATTGTAAAAGAAGGTTTTCCCCTTGAAGTAGATTGTATTCATTGGCATTTTATCATTTTTGAGGTGCTTGATTCATTAAATTTGGTCTCATAGCTACAATCGTAGGGTTTTTCTCATTCAATCAAGTCATCTTACCTTTTTCACTATAAATATTTTCTAGGACATTTCAGGTTGTGAAATTTTTCATAAAATGAGGTAAACTATTGAGCTACAAGTGTTCAAAATTTCAAGTTTTGGTTCTATATAATTGATTGGCAAATTTCCATGGATATTCCACTAAACAATACATCACAACATATTTGATAACATTATACTTAAAAATACGAAATCTATGTTATGAGGGTCATTTTCATTAGACTTATGGATTTATTAAGTTAATGTTTCATGTGCAATATGTAAAAATTGCAAAAAATAGAGAATATGAAAAAATACAATCACTCACAATCACAAGAACATAAAATATAACTTAGGAAACCTTTCGAGAGAAAACCTATAGTCGTCCAAGAACCAGAACCTTTGGAGAGAAAACCTAACTCGAAGGCGAGGCTTCTTTGCACTCTCTTTCTCCAAATGGAAATGGATGCAAGTACAAAGAAGTATGATCTATGACCCATGGGCTACTAAAGTGCACAAATCCTCTTTATTCTCTCTCTCTCTCTCTCTCTCTCTCTCTCTCTCTCTCTCTCTCCACTCTTAAACACTCTACTCATCTACAGAAAAAATCCACCACAATAGAATGAAACCCTTTTTCCTCCCAATGGTCGAATTATAACACAACTCGATGTCCTACTAGTCGATAGGTTTCAATCCTTCAAATCTTAACTAGAATTATAATATTAACTCCTCTAGAGTATTATTCATCATAATTATGTGTCTAACCCCTTTTCCAGGAATAATGGGGGATGACATGGCATCCCCTCGAATTATAGTGGTCAATTTTGATAGGTCAACTTCCGAGATGCCTGACTTTCTCATATAAGTTCTTCTTGAGGTGAATCCTGCGTTGCTAGGAAGGCATTGGGGTATATATTATGGAATATAATTCCATAGTAAGGAACTATATTCCATAAAAGGTGCTTATTGAAGGAATCAAAATGGATCTTACTTTTTTTGACCTAAAACTTTCCAAACTCAGACCACTGATAAAAATGGTTATGTGCATCGATTCTTCCCCTCTCCCCACTCCAAAGGCATAAAAATGGATGAAAAATAAGATACAATCCAATCTTGATCATACTTACCCATTTTGGGATGCTTTTGGTGCCCAAAAAATTCTACTAAATTATGATGTGAGGAATTTTTTCCTCCACCTTCTCATTGATGTACCATTTAGCATATCCTTTTAACCCAATCTACCAGAGGTCATGTTGCCCTTGTCTTGCTGTTTGGACCTCTTCTACAAACTGTATCTTCCATCAAATATGATTGAACCTCTACCTCCAAATCCTCTACAGAAAGGGGGACTTCTACCTCTTCTTAGTCTACTATGGAAGGCTCATAGAGTTTCAAATTCTCTACATTCACGATTGAGTAAATGCACATTTATGGGGGTAAATTGTATCTATAGGAATTATCTCCAAATTTTCTAGTATCTAAAAGGGACCATATGGAAGAACCTTGATTTTCTTAACAAGACCCTATAGCCTCTCCTTATGCAACTGTAACCATACTCTATCTCTCACCTTAAACAACTCCTTCATTTCATGTTGATGATTCTTAGCCTTGTATTTTCCCTATGACTTATGTAGTGTCTCTTGTACCTATAGATGGATTTACCTAATCTTCTCCACAATTTTTTCGGCCCTTAATGAATCTTATGTCAGATTCTCCCTAACTCCTCCTTATTGTCCATATTAAGTATCCAAAGGTGAAGGTGGAAAATATCCAAAAAAAATTCAAATGGGGACATACCAATAGAAGTATGAATTGGTCAGTTATAACATAAAAGTTTCAAATGAGGACATACTAATCTAGAAATTTAAAAATGAGGGTTTCTTGTAAAAGTTTGCAAGCTAGTTTATGTCTTGTGGGCAATGGATCTAAATTGCAAAAGCACATAACAATAGTAAATTTAACTATGTTTTGCAAATTTTAACAGTGAAAAATAGGCAACACAAAACAACAATTTGGTGATGTAATTTACCCCTCCTGGGCTACATCGTCGGTTCCATCTTCTAATGTCGGTCCTTTATTTTATATGCTCAAAATATCAATTACATCAACATGAAATGCTCAAATCACAAAAGTAACACTGCCATTATGTCTAGAGCACCCAAAATACCCTATGTAGGCTCTTCTTGGGCTAAAAAATACTGAAAATGGCCAAGTTAGGCTTCTTTATTCATTTCCCTACTAATTGTCCTCCAAAATTGGCCGTTTGTCAGAACTAGCAATGAATTCTGTCTTTGGCATATATGCAAGTCGACAAACTGGGGCAGGTTTGGCAACATTTTCACCGATTTCGATGCAAATTATCGAATGTTTAACTAACCCCCACACCCCAAGTTTTTGTCTCTGGTCTAATCACATGGCAAGAATGTGACTGGGGGTCTGAACCAGAGGCCACGCGCTCGCCGACTCCCCACTCCGGATCATATCTCAGTTGATAGCACTGCAAGCTGGGCGTGTGCAAGGTGCCACGTACCCGCCTCCCATGGTGTTATCCATTTGTTATTGTGTAATAAGTGGGACCGGGGCTAGGGCTAACTCCTTACCCCTTCCTCTTTGGATCTGCCCATGGTTATGTGTAGTTCCATAAGACTCGGGACTCGGTCAGTTGGGCAAGCTCGCAAGCCCGCCCCCCCAACCAAACCGACTACCATAACAATTTAACAATAATTGTTAGGCCTTTTATAACAAGAACTATTGTGTGGTCTGTTGGTATGTCAGATAATTGTGTTGTTGGAGGTCTCGAGGTTGAACCCCACCAAGGTCGATCGATCTGTTAACAAAATTTTAGCCAATAAAATAGAGCCACGTGGTGGCCTCCCATAAGGCAATGATCTAGATCTTTTAACTTCAAGGATGCATTTAGAATTACATATAACAGAGCATGTTAACCAGGTAAATTAAAACCACACGGAAAGAAGCGGAAACCATAAGCAATCATGAGATCAAAGACATAATGATTTGATTACGGAGTTCACCCAATGTGGGCTACGACTCTCAACCCTACTCAACAGTGGGGAGGCCTTCTTTTATTAAGTGGCATCAAAGAAATAAGTTACAAGAAACTTCACAAAAATGACCTTTATACCCCCAATGCAGATGATGAGCTGAAAATGGAGAGATCAACTGGATAAAAGGACTTTGCCACTAAATTCCTAGCACGAAATCATGCAAAATCGCTATAAACTTGCCCAATTCTGACACTGACACCTTTGGTTGTCTAAGGGAATCTTCAAAAGATCTTGTTGATGCCCTCGCTCAAGGTTCTGCACCTTCTGTCTGCTCAAGCTTCCATCGTCTACCCTCCACCTCCGCTGGTCACATAGTTACCGATCAAATGAGAAAATTACCTAGTACTTGTTTTCTTGAAGCAGCAAAAAATCACCCGATTTTGAAAAGTTGTGATTAAGAATACACCTTTTTTTTTAGCATAATTTTAGCACTTTAAATTTTCTTGTGAACATTTTTTTTAAATGTCAGTGATTTTCATGTTGATTTTGAAAAGTGTTGATGCAACATCAACCCCTTTTTTTCTAGAGCATATTTTTAACACTTAATTTTTTTTATGTATCAAGTATGAACATTTTTTTTAAATGTTAGCAATTTTTATACTGATTTGAAAAGTGTTGATGCATCATCAAACCCCCCTTTTTAGAGGGCTTATTTTTGACACTTTAAATTTTCTAATGTATTGAGTATGGATGATTTTTTTAAAATGTTTGTGACTTTCATGTGAATTTTGAAAATCATCATTTCTTTAAGGCATATTTTTTACACTTAAATTTTTTTGTTATCCTAAGTTCGCACAATTTCTTTTAATGTTGATTATTTAATAATTGTTCAAGTTATCTTATTCTTCTTCTTGTTTTTTATCCTAAAACGTTTGTTTTTTTAAGGTCCAAATATGTTTTTTTTGTAATGTTTTTTATAATGAAATTTTAATTATTTTTTGAAAAAGACTTAATGATATTATATTTAAGATTAAAATCGTTTTTAATTTTATATAGTTAATTAATATTTTAATACACAAAAAATACTATATATAAATATATATATTAATATATATATATATATATATATATATATATATATAATAAACAAAAAACTCAAAAGGATAAAAATTCAAAAAATAGGAAAAAAAAATAAATGTAATATATAAGGATATTTTTAATTAATTAAAAAAGAAATTAAAAAAAAGTGAATTCCATAACAAATTTTATAAACAAATAAAAACTATATTAATTTTTTAAATAAATAATAAAAAAAATATATTTAAAAATTTGTAAAATTTTAAAAATTAAAAATTAAAAATTAAAAAAAATTAAAAATTTAAAATTTAAATGAAAAATGTGTTAAGAAAAAAAAATCAATTAAAAAAAACAATATTAAAAAACGATTGTAAAAAAAATATAGAATATAAACATTATAAAAAACCATAAAAATATTATTTATTTATTTATTTATTTTAAGTTTATTGAGATGAGTTTTTGGGGATAATCACATCATAATTCATTTGTTGACGCGTTTTGAACTAACAAATGTGGTTCATCGTCAAGACAAGATGAAGAACTAGATCATGGCAACAAGTTAAATAGAGAGACCAATCATTCAATGGCTAGAAAAAAAACAGCTACTTTTGACGAAGGAAAAGGCTATAATGAACTAGTCAATTGACTAGTCCAAAAAATAGAGAAAATAATAATAATTAGTTAATTAATTAATTAATTAATTTGTTTGTTAAAACCGTTTATTTTCTTTTAAATCTATCTGTAACAAATATATCTGTTTGTATTTAACTAAGAACTTTAAACCTAATAAATAATTTATTCTCCTATTTTTATTTA
>APFE031445802.1:2797-15893 GCA_000404065.3 Pinus taeda
ATAAAAATGAATGGTTTGAGCAAGTAAAATAGGCCAAAATGAGCCCAAATTGTACCAAAATTGGGGCTCATCAATACCATGTAGAAAATCTTGTAGATTCACAAGCTAATGCAATTTTCTAAAGCAAGAGACAAGAATATACTTCTACTCTTTACAGTGGAAGCACATAAACATCGTGCAAACAATAATCAATAGAGGAAGAGAATCAAAGGAACATAACACAGTAAATATCCATGGAAAGCCACAACTCAAAACCCCACTATCTATTTTTTATTAATCTGGAAAAAAATATGAAATTACAATGTTTGTTCTCTCTAGAACAATCCCAACACAACGAATTCAATCTCCAACTCATAAGAAAGCTTAAGGCCAAATATTAGCCTCTTCATAACCTCTCCAAATCTCTATTCCAATGTGTAATTCCTATGAAGGATAGCTTGTATTTAAAGGGAAATAAAGCCTCTAAAAATAGCACAATCCCTCAAGGATCAGTTCCTGAATGCATGCACTATCAGTGTAACCCAAACAAATTTTAAAAAAATAGTACATTATCCCTACACTCTAGTCTCAATTGTGTCTTTCTCAGAATCGACATGCATGATTTTCTGATGAGTAAATATTCAGTTAACTAGAGTAGCACTAGTGGAGTTCATTAATGTCACCACTAAATGTTAACTCACTATTAGTTCTTGATTGGAATCTAGATTAGGGGCAAAATTTTCCTCAAAAATCAAAGTGCTCGAAATCGATCAAAACCTGAACAATAGCGTCTGTCTCGATGATATAATCCCAACACAACTCGTTTCACTCAAAATGGAGTTCGTATGAGAAAGTTAGAGCCTGCTGTCTATTTGATCAAACAAGTGAATTTTGGTACAGGCTCACTAGGATGATGACTAGGCATCCGTACAACCCAATCAGCAAAAAGAATATTCCCACAGGTGGACCAATCATATTGTGACAAGCGGTAGCACGTAATTGGTTAAATTAGTTTTGGTGGACCAATGAGAGGGTGACAAATGGCAAGCCCAGAGGCCGCCATGTGCCCTCTCAAAGGTCGGTTAAAAGTTTATATGGCAGGTTGGGGAGTCAAACCCGTGACCTCACCTAAACAAGTGTCATGTCTTACTACCATACCACAACCTTATGTCTTAACATGTAAAGGGCACAATTACTATTTAAATGTTAAATGCATTAAGGTTTGGAGTTAACCACTAGCATGTGACCAACCTAAAAACACTAATCACTAACATTTAATGTTAACCGCCGGCGGATTGGGAGGTAGGGCTAACTGCCACATGTGACCAACATTACCTTAACCACTAGCATTTTATGCTAACCGCCATAGTAATGCCCTAAGCGGGATAAATGCTAATTAATCTATGGTTATCATTTAATTAATGAGGGATTAGTTTGGTAGATCTTTTGATGTAGCTGACAAATCCGGAGCTAACTCCAAATTTGGTGGAGTTAACTGAAATTTTTCCAGATTTAGTGGATATTTCCTAGGAAAAATTGAAGAAGCCATAACTTTGGCATTTTTAGACCAATTTTGGCTTAGAAAGAGCCATTCCTAGATGAATTGGATTCTCTAAACACAATGGAATAGGTTGTAGAGGCAAAAAGGCACTTCTTTATGTGATTTTTCTACGTTGAATTTTAAGGAACCCCAGGGCCACCAGGAGAGGAGGACAAGCCTAGATCAGCTGAAGTCCAATTGTGGAGCTTGGAAAGTCATTTTTGGGGTTTTTGGGTCTTCTAAATCCAATGGAGTAGGTTGAAAACACACTGGAGAACTGTGGGTGCATGTAATCAAAGAATTTGACCATTAATCCAAAGAAGGCCTAGCCATTGAAGCAAGTCCAAGGAGATGTAGCCCAGGAGGGATGAACTCCTTTATGAACTTTGAGTTTATGAGTTGTTGTGTTTTATTACTATACAATTTACTTGTTGCATATGTGTTTTAAATAGCTAATTAACCTCATACATTTCTCATAAAAGACACTCTATACTTGACACATAATCCTTCACAATTTGGTTAATTTGAGGCAATCCTAAACACATTTTTAATACTGTTGAGGGATCTTGCATAACATTAACAAGTTTGGCCAACATTTCAGATTAAGTTGGTATCAGAGCATTGTTAGCTCATTTTAACCCTAATATGGTTTTCCAAGGTTAGCTATAAAATTAGTTATTGGTTTTGTATTTGTGCAATGATAATTTAATTGTGTGCAAGTTTATGTGATTGCAACTTCAACAAGTGATGTTTCCAATCCATCTTCCCTAGCAAGACTCTTTGATAAAGAGATGTGGCAAGAGCTTATCATCATGAGAGATATGGTGCAAGAAATATATGAATATATGAAGGAGAACACTATACTTCAAGAGCAATTGATGGCCATGAAATAGGAGAAGAAAGAGCTTCTTGAAAAGATGCATGAGATGGAGATTCAACTCCATGATGCCAAGAAAACCCTAGCCAAGTATGTGCATGAAAATGAGGCATGGAATTCAATTTATCTTCAATTTCCTCTCAAAATGAATGTTTTGGTGCTTTTGAAATACACACTAGAGGAATAGGGTCCATATTATTGATGAAGATGGGTTATGAAGGTAAAGGGTTAGGAAAACATGCACAAGGCATAGTTCAACCAATTGTTGTTGAGGAAAGACCTAAGTATTAGGGTTTTTCTTATGTACAACATGATGGAGAATGATCCAAAGCCAAGGAGGCATATGAAGGTGTTCCAGGGACTTTCATTGCATGTTCATTACCTCAAGCTTGTGAAGTTTGTGTTCATGAGGAATGCAAAAGTTTTATACCCACTTTGCAAGAAGATGCTCATAAGCATGCAACTAGTGGAAATGGAAAACAGGAGGATGTTGAAAGCTCTAAGGTCATTGAAACCATTGTTGGTATACCGAAGAGAGCCACTACCTCATCAAATTCACCTCCTCAAGAAGGCGACAAAGGTGAATGTGCAAGGTATAAATCTTCCTTTAATCAAGTTTATTTTGATTGTGATAAACATGGTAAATCTTCACATAGGATTTGGAGAAAATTTACATGTTCCTTTTGTGGTTTGAATACCATATTGTTTCAAGGTGTTGGAAGAGGATAGCCATACACAGGAAAATTTCAAAACAAAAGAGACAAAAAGCCAAAAGTCCATTGTATAATGGAATCCATGTTGAAAATAAGATGCAATTATTTTGCACTCATTTCCATAAGTAGGGTCATCTTGTAGACAAGTGTTGGACTTTGCATCCAACAAGTCATCCATGACATTTGAAGAAGGTGGAGAGAGATTTTGGGAAGAATGGAAAAGAGGATTCCATAATTTATGTGGGTCAGGATGATACACATGATAAAGTGTAGTTGAAAGAAGCACCATTGAAATGGTTTCGAAATACATGGTTAGACTTCTTAACCAATTAAGGCCTTACATTTCTTTTGATAATTAATGAATTTCCTTGTTATTTAGACACATCTCTTTTCTCTTGAAAGTATGTTGCATATTGCATGAAGAAAGATGTTGGAAAACTAGAGTTATGTTGATTCACTTAGATGCAACAAAGATGGCAATTTGCAACTACAAATTTGCATGCATGTTGCATTCTTGAACTTGCATGTTTATGTAAGGAAGGTGTTCAAAAGTGGAGTATGTCGACCCACTTTATTGTAGAAAATTTTGTCATTTCAGCTCTTTAAGTACTCGTACATACCAATGGTATTCTTGTACTTGTGATTGTACTTGTGAGAGAGTTGAAAATTATTATACATGCATGAGAGTTTATGTGTGTGAACAGTGGAATTTTTAATAGTTTCATTGTGCTTGAGCATGCATGAGTGACTTACTTGTGTTGGTTGATTGCTTTGTTAACATGTATGTTGTCAACTTGAGAATGTTGATCATTTGCACATGCATGAGTGTCGTCTTGCATGGTCGATTTATTGTTACATGTATGTTATATCAACTTGGAAGAGTTGATTTTGTTTCCAAAGATGAAAAGGATATGTGACAAATTGTTTCATGAGAATGTGGAATTCTTGTTGTAAATCGTCAAGTTGTTGTACATGCTTTTGCTTGACTTGAAATTCAGTTGTTTGAAGATGCATGTTTTGTCAATTTGTGTTTAGTAAACCATCGACTAAACACCAAGACGGTTTATACACCAAGATGTAAGAGTACATGGCGATGTTCACATGATGTGACAATTGTTACTTTGAAGAAGAAAAAGGAAGAGGTCATCAAGTTATATTCTTGCATGAGTGTTTTTCAAGGTTAATGGTGGTCCTTGTGATAAGATGTCGCAGAATTTTGGAAGATTCATGCTTGATCAAGAGGCTCACAATTAGCCTTCATTCTCAAATCATGACATGAACAACATGTTAATACTACAGGATGATGGAATCAAGAAGTGAAAGTAGAAGAAAGTGCCAAAATAAAATTGTAGCCCCTGTAAAATATCAAATGGTCTATAATGTGATTTGATGTGTTGATTCCAAGAAGTGAAAGAGATGGTGAATGCATTCTTCCATATGTGTAATTTGGAACCGTGGAGGTAAAATAATGGTCATTTCTTTTCTTGATATTATTGATATTGGAACTCATTGTTGTAGTTCACTCAAATGGGATTAACTTGGAAAAGTGGTTTCCAAGGAGAAGCTTGCATCAAAAGCATGTGTTGCAAAGGAGGAACATGATTCTCGATGGGAAGGCCATCAGCCAGCTTTCCAAGCATTGAGGGATCACCTTGGTACAACAGGGTTTTTAATCAATAAGCAGCCAACAAGTGTTGGATTGGGTCAGTAGAAAAAGGAGAACATTGGTTGAAGTGCCAAGCCATTTACAAGGAAAGGCATGTCAATGAACCCAAGTGGTTGTCATGGAGATTTTTCCAAGTAGAATCAATTGATAAAACTTGTGAAGGAGAAGAGTATTCAGCTCTCATGAGATAACCAGCTTTTATGGGTCCAAAATCCTGTCAGTGGGAAGGAGTGATCAAAATCTGGATTAGGGGAAAAACTTTGCTAAAAAATCAAAGTGCTCAAATTCAATCAAAACCTTAAAAACAAAGTTTGTCTTGGTGATATGATCCCAATGCAACTTGTTTCACTCGAAACGAAGTTCGTATGAGAAATTTAGAGCCTGTTTTTTGTTTGGTCAAACAGGAAAATTTTGGTACAGGCTAACTGGGATGCTGACTAGGCATCTGTACAGCCCAGTCAACAAAAAGAATATTATAGGGAATATTCTTGGAATATTCCCATAGGTGGACTAACCAAATCGTGACAAGTGGTGGCACGTAATTGGTTAAAGCAGTTTTGGTGGACCAATGAGAGGGTGACATGTGGCAAGCCTGGAGACCGTCACGTGCCCTCTCAAAGGTCAATTAAAAGTATATATGGCAGGTCGAGGAGTCAAACCCATGACCTTGCTTGAACAAGTGCCATGTCTTACCTCCATACCACAACCTTATGTCTTAACATGTAAAGGGCGCAATTGTTATTTAAATGTTAAATGCATTGAGGTTTGGAGTTAACTACTAGAATGTGACCAACCGAAAAACACTAACCACTAACATTTAATGTTAACCATCAGCGGATTAGGAGGTAAGGCTAACCATCGCATATGACCAACATTATCTTAATAACTAGCATTTTATGTTAATGCCATATTAATGCACTAAGCAGGATTAGTGCTAATTAATCCATGTTTATAATTTAATTAATGACGGATTAGTTTGGCAGCTATTTTGGTGGAGCCGAAAAATCCAGAGCTAACTCCAAATTTGGCTGAGTTAATTGGAATTTTTCTAGATTTAGTGGAGATTTCCTAGGAAAAACTGAAGAAGCCATAACCTTGGTAGTTTTCGACCAATTTTGGCTTAGAAAGACTCATTCCTAGATGATTTGGATGCTATGAACACAATGGAATAGGTTGTAGAGGTAGAAAGTCACTTCTATACATGATTTTTCTATGTTTAAGTTTAAAGAAGCATAGGTTCACCAAGAGAGGAGGTCAAGCCTAGATCAGCTGAAGTCCAATTCCAGAGCTTGGAAAGTCATTTGGGGGGTTTTGGGTCTTCTAAATCCATTGGAGCAGGTTGCAAAGCAATTGGAGGATTGAAGGCACATGTAATTAGAGAATTTGACCATTATTCCAAAGAGGGCCTAGCCATTGAAGCAAGTCCAAGGAGATGTAGCCCAGGAGGGGTGAACTCTTTTATCACTTTGTGTTTATGAGTTGTTGTGTTTTATTATTCTACAATTTATTTACTACATATGTGTTTTAAACAGCTAATTAACCTCATATATTTATCATAAAAGACACTCAATACTTGACACATAATCCTTCACAATTTGGTTAATTTGAGATCCTAAACACATCTTTAATACTGATGAGGGAGCTTTCATGGCATTAACAAGTTTGCCCAAAATTTCAGATAATTTCTCTAAATCAGTTTGACAACTAATTTAACTGAACTGACTCATGAAACTGAGTCTTCTATTTTACAACTCACAATTAACTCACACTGGACTCCTACAAAGTAGGGAGAACATATACATGACTTCCAACTCAAATTTCCTAAGTCAAGTAAGTTTAATAAACTCAATTTAACTATTTTAAGTTGGTATGAAAATATAATTCGTATTTAATTCACAGTTTAAGTCAAGGAAAAAATAAACTGGAATTTCTTGTTGCCATTTCTCGACAGTGTTCTATGACACCTATGACCAACAAACCTCTAAAAACAAAACATACTGCCCGTGGAGCTTTATAACCTACTTTGTTGCAGTATTTACAATGACCACTATTGAAAACATAACAAACATATTGTTTACTGGAGCTTTATAACACAACTCATTACGGTAATAACAACCACATATACTTAGGTATATTTGCGTCAACTGAAAAATAAACATATTGTCTATGGAGCTTTATAACCACAACTCAATACAATATTTATAATAACATACACATATACATATGCACATTTTCTCTAACAAACAAATAAAAGGATATGATGTTTGTATCAACAATAAGGGAATCTAGACGCTCACACCTCCACCCTCAAAGTAATACCAGAATTCACCTCCTTCCTAGGAAGTCCAGAATCCACTGTCAAAGTCAACCTACATCCAATGTCCAACGCTATGATCCTGTGCTACTTGTTCTCTCAGTGAACATTTAACAGCTCATTGTTCCAAGGCACACTCCCAATGTGCAACTGATTCTTTCTGGCAATGCTAATGACCAAAACAAATTCATTTCCCGACCTTCCCTTCTCTACTACATAGTCCCATAAGAAATCAAATTACCCCATTCTTTGCAGTCACTCACCTTCCATGTTCCGTTGGCATCCCCTTCTCTGCTACACATCCCCTCGAGTGATCCATCCCTTGGAAATTTTTTCTCTCATTGAAAGGTCCAAAAACCAAGGCATAACCCTACCTCACAACCATCATATTGGTCATAGCATGCTCATGGAAATAAATGGATATTATTGGGTACCAGTGCCCCATAATGGCCCTGCTCCTAAATGCTTTACCAACATACTACTACCTGTTCTGATACCTTTTATTGATGTTGCTAGTTCTTGCAGACAGTTTCAACCACCCCAACAAGGAATTTCCATGCTTTCTTGTACCAAACACATAATTCCCATTAGATTCAAAATAAATTTAAATAAGTTTAAATCACACTTGATTGGTAGCTTGTCAATAAGGTACACCTACAATCCTATTTACTTCCTATCACAAGTCAAACTATATCTTCAATCAAATCATCATGTATAAACATATAACATGCAATTAACTAAAACTCAACCATCATAAATCAAAATCGTAGATCACATGTAACCATCGTAAGCCAAGGTCATAGATCACATGCATAATTAAAAGCTGAAATAAAATACATATACTTATCCTTCGAATAATTCCTTCCTTCTTCCTTTGTTCTTTATCATTTCTGTACCCACATCGGATCGGCTTCCAAATCCTGCAAGCACCCAGTTCCTTCTCTTCTCTTCAATCACATACACATATACATAGTGTACATCACATTCATACACCCACACATGACATACAACACCACACAATACATACACCTCTACCCGGTGTACAACATAACACAATACTTACACCTACACCCAGTGTACAACATAATACATATATGTACACATAGTACAACACAACAAATACACATGTCATGATACAATGACTACACAATACATGTAACGCAGTACCACATGTACACAATACATCATGTACGACATGCACACAATACCACACGTACAACATTACCACATGTACACAATACCACCTGTACATAGCACCACCTGCACAACGTGTACACAACACCACATGTACACGACACCACCTACACAACATGTGCACAACACTACATACACAAAACATCACATGTACACAACACCACCTGCACAACATGTACACTACACCAGCTACAAAGTGTGTACACAACAACACATGTACAACATAGCACCACATGCACACAACATGTACATAGCACCGCATGTACACACCACCACATAGACACAATACCATATGTACAACATGTACACTACACCACATGTATGAAAAATTGCATATACAACATGTACACTGCACCATTTGTACACAACACCACATGTACACAACACACCAAGTACAACATATACACAACAGTGGTATTTTACATCTAGAGACCACAATGTCTCTATCACGCAACCTTGCTTTTAGTGTCTTTCTGTTATCCATGCTTGTCCCAGCATGTCGCAGATTGTATTGCTTTCATTCCGATGATGTATCCTTCAACATCACCTATCATAACATAAACATAGGCATAATACAAGAACATAATATCAATTCATGTCCACATGATACTGGCCTCATAAATATGTCATGACTACTCTTCTTGCTTGATTCCTTATAGCCATAAACCTCTTCATGCCATTCACTTGCATAAACAATAGTTCCTCCACAAGCATGATCCATGATGACCCTGCTAGAAAACACCATACATACATACATATATACATAAAACAATCATGATTCCTGACATCCCTATCAAACAACGACATACATATACATATAAATACTAGAATATAACCATCATGATCCCTGACAACCTTGTTAGACAACATCAACATAATCATGATCACATCATAATTACCAGATATCATAAGGTCAAGGTTAACAGAACCCCCTTTATCTGTGCACATCATGAACAACATTAAGAATAATAGTTCCCAACATATCCATAACATCTGACATGTAATAGCCCTCATTAAAAATCCATGTAATAAAGTTAATAAATGAAAAATAAGACCAAGGTCGTGGGACATGTATTCCAAGATGAATGCTGGGCAAAAACATAGTGATGTGGATCACTTGTGATTAATAAATGGCTATGGAAATTGGAAAAATGGCATTAATTGGAACTTATTTATGAAAATAGTAGAAAATAGGAGAAAAGTAAGGTGAAAGGTCACATAATTGCATGTGAGGAAATTTGAAGGAAAATGAAGAAAATAAAGGCCTCAATGATAAAAAGGCTTTTGAGGACTAGTTCACGACTTTCTGTCAATTTTAGCTTGAAGCTTTATTCTATTCTCCCTCTGATACTCTTGCACACTTAGAGTTTTCTTGGAGCACTCTTGGAGGATTTTGGCATATGTTTGGATTTGGAGAAAGAAGGAAAAGGAAAAGCAACTACAACAGGTTTTCTTTGCAGGTATTGAGTTGCATGTATCATTTCCTTGCTTGTTTTGGCATGCATGGTATATGCATGTGGTTATTTGGTTATGATTTGTCATTGGCATGGAGGATTCCTTGGATAGACAATGGTTTTTCCTAGCATTGACATTTCCAAGATAGCCATAGTATTGTGGGTTTTCCCATTTGTTATTTGATTGGTGCTCATGTTCCTTATGGTTGTGTTTTAAATTATTAGTTCTTGGAGCCTTCGTTGTAAAAACACTCTGGAACCCTTGGTGGGTTGAGTTACTAGTCTTGGAGCCTTGGTTTGACAAATGCTTTAGGGCCCTAAAAAAGTTGTGAGTTGAGTTACTAGCCCTGGAGCCAGGTTGGAAAAAATGCTTTGAAGCCCTAGACAGCTTGGGTAGAGACCGATCTAGTGATGGTTAGTGATGTCTAACCGTGAAGTGGAATCATTGGTTGAGGGTTGAGGTGGTTTTGCTTGGTTTATTCCATGAGATCCCACATTCATGCTTGGAATATTGCATGGGGGTGATCCATTGAAAGAGAGATTTGGTTCAGCCCAATATATGGTCTAGTGGTACGTGGAAGTACCTGACTTGGTTGGATTTTGCATATGTTAGTAAGAAATGTTTTCCTATGGTATTTCATGGGTATTTATACTTGTTATTATGTGGCTTTGATGGTTTTTCTATCATTGTTATTATTCTGGTTATATGTCGGTTATAGCATGTTTTCATGACAGATTCTAATTACGGTTCTTAACATTTTTTGATCAGTAAATGAATGGTTATTCAATGCATGACCTAATAGATGTTATTGCATCCATTGTGAGAGGGAGTTAGACCTTCTTGATGATTCTTAGATAAGTATGAGACCCCTATGTTCTGATATGCATTTATTTACATGTAGATTACATGTTCACAATATGTTTGATAAAATGCCTAGTATGTTCTAATCAATCTAGGTCAATTTATGAGTTGATATTGAATGTTTATCTTTGTCATTATTTCAATTATGATTCTCTGGTGAGCTTACTGAATTATTGAACATATATGCATTTATAGCCTACATGTACTGTGTACACAAAGTGTTTGTATAAATGAGTAATTCAAACCTCCAACTTCTTGGGGTCATAACTTTGGCATACGATCTCTGTTTCAAATATCTCCACGAGGAGGCCAAAAATTAATAGTAAAGAGGTCTTGCACTTGTCCCTAAAAATGTCGTTTAAGCCCTCAAAATGGCGTCACAAGTTTAGAACCCGAGAAAAATGCCAAAAATAGAAACTTTTGTATTTAAGGAGACGAAATTGAAAAGAAATATTGTTGGGTTAGGTTGGGCTAGGAACAATGTGATTAAGTGTCACTAGGTGGTTTCAGTCAGTTCTAGACATATGGACCCGGTTTCCCATAAGTGTATCTTGGCAATCGTGTCCCGCATAGTAACTCTCATCTTCATGTTTACCCTAGTGAGCAGGTTAAAGTGGGTAAATATGGGGGACGGTGTTACATGATGCCTCAAATCCATTTACATTACCTTTCTTGTTACCTTTCTCATGATTGTCCTGCCATCATTCATTTACCCCAATGGACCCAACTATCTTAATCGAATGTCATATTCTTGCCTTTAGTTTCCCTTATACATGCACCAAAATTCATCCATATCTTACATTACCTGTTGAGCTTCATTCAACTCTCCCCGAGCTTCATTAAATTTCTATTTCCCAAACCAATTCCCAAGACCTTCAAAACATAAAAGGTAAGAATAAGTGAAAACAAGAAGAAAATCATGAATAGCCAATAGCAATACGACACCACAAACAAAGTGCCATGGTCATGCACCAGACATAAACAAAACCACAATTCAAATGCAAACAAATCACAAAAGACTGAAAACAAAAAACTAGAAACAAACTCCATGACTCAACCCCCATGGGTTCCCAATGCTTCCAAGGGAAAGCTCAAACCGAGCCTTCCTCAAGATTTCATGGCAGTCTTTTTTGCCATGCAATTCCTTGCATCATATTTCCATAAACACATAATCATCAATGTATAAATAAATATAACAATATACCAATTACCTTACCTTATTGTGAAAAGCATGTTACCTATAACTAAACACGTACATATATCATCTCTCAAGGGACTCCAATTCCTTGACGAATCCAACCATAACTAGAAACTAGTTTCTATACATGTCAAATAAATGTTCATGAATATAACACATATCCACATAATGTCAAACAAAATCAGGGTTAAGAATTGTATTTTCCAAACATAGCCAAAGGAATTCTCACCCAATTCCTTTCTTTTAACTTTTATCTTGCAACAATTGAGTCTTATTATGCATTATCACATCACCAAATTGTTAGTTATATAAACAAATAAACTGTTACCTTGTCATACTAATACCAATCATATTGCCTTGCAATGTTCACACATGTCAGTCACATGTTCCAAAGATAAAAACATTATGTCTATTAATTTGAAATCAGCCTTTACCAAGGATGACAGTAATTTCATAATCAACAATCAACTTGTAACCATCAGTCCTAATACTACAACTAGCACCCATGTACACTCAAGTGCATAGTTGTCTCAGCACATATTATGTCAGTGTAATTGTCTCAAAACAAGATTATTCCTTCATGCAATCTTATAGACACATAATCATATCATGCAATTAATCAAACATTCAAACAACATGTAAACATACCATGTTAGATAAACTAAATAGACAACATAATCAAAATCATACCTCACGTTAGAAAATTATATATTACGGAGAAATTGAACACATAAAGTATTGCAGAAATATAAACACATAAAACAAGAGAGACACAGATATACGTGGTTCACCCAATTTGGGATACATCCACAAAGAAACAGCCAGTCCTTCTTTTATTATATTATCCAGCAAACTGAAGAGATACAACCTACAACAGATCCACTATAACACCCTCTTCACTCTCAATCTCCTCTCTCTTCCTCACTCAGAATACAGATATGATATAGACACAATACAATTCCCTCATATATAGTGAGGGGTTGCCTTATAGGGAAAAAAAACCCTAAATTAAACATAACTTCTACCATTAGATCATCCACCTAATGAACGGCCCAAATTGACTAGAAATTACTAGACTTTTACAAGGCAATTTTTCATATATTTTTAGCTTCGGGGGCATTGCCCCCGAACCCCCCAGCAGGGGGGGGGTTAGGCCCCCTACGCCGCCCCCATGTGGAGGGGTGTACAGTCTTCCTAGGGTATACATCCGGCTGAAACCTTTGAATATAGAAGATAATCAGGCTCCACACCCAACAATCTCCCACTTGGAGACTGATTATAGCAACTCCACTGCTGCTT
>APFE031445802.1:21217-49732 GCA_000404065.3 Pinus taeda
TAAATATAGTATGAAAAAATATTAACAATTTTAAATATAATTAATATTTTCCCAATAACAAAATAAAAAAGAAAAAGAGAAAAGCATCATTTATTCCCCGAATAAAACGCTAAAGGCTTTTGATCCCCATTGTTAATGGTAAAGAATCCATCATTTATGGATACTTGATGCCGCAAAAGGAGAGGGATGGAGCGATTTGGGGATTGACAAAAAAAACAAAGGCAATATGCAAATTTGCATATTGGGGGGCTCTTGTTTTGTCCTCACATTTTAAAATGGACTCTTTGCAGGCTTATGGGGGTGAGTCATAAATTAATTCGCTAGGAGACACAATACTAAGGTTTTAGATTTGATATACAGGGAAGACATGATCATAAATGTTATAAATGGTATTTTCCTATAATGAGGATTATGTATTTTATAATTATAATGAGGATGAATTTTTAACTTTTAATATTTTAGTTTTTTTAATATAGATATCTTGGGTGATGTAAGTGTAAATAAATATTTTTTTAAATTAAAATAAAAAAAATTATTTAAATGGTTTATATTTTATTAAATATTAGATATGTATTGGTCCATGGGGCGTAGAATAGATAGTTAAGGGTTGTTCTTTTAAGACACTCCAAGGTGAAAAGGTCATTGGTTTGAAACCCCATGAAAAAAATCTAACCATGCTAAGGGTTGGTGTGACTTGCGTTGTGTGCGTTCCTTGAGCGATTTTGATAGCTTAGATGCCCCCGGGTCTCAGTTTCTCAAGCCATAGATTAGGCATGTCAGTCATCTTAGGGCTCACAATACCTAACAAACAAAAAAGTATATATTGGATATGTAATGAAAAAATTATTACAAAATATTTTGAATAGAAAACCAAATTTAGATGTTATTTTGTTAATAAATTTTATTAAACTTACAACAATAGTTAAAGTGGATTTTTTCAAGATGCATGGTAAGGTTTTTTTTGGTTGTATTTGAAATTCTTACTTCTACATCTTTGTTTGTAGTTGCATTTGGTTAACTAGTCATGTGTTGTGTTACTACTCGTACTTTCATACTTTTGATAAATGGGGTTGCTTCGAGCTTCTTCAATATTTCCCATGGGCATTAATAGGGGTGCCCATTGTTGTCATACCTCTTCCTTTTGGTGGTAGAAGGATTGAGCAAATTCATTTTGGAAGTAAGTAGGTTTAGAGAACTTTAAAGTGTTCAAATTGGTGGGGACACTTTGACACATTTACCTTTTGTAGATGATGAGCTTTCATTTACTTTTTGGTTTCTATAGAGAAGGGTTACTAATTAAAGAGATTCTTCAATTATATAATTTGGTTATTGGATGGAGGAAAATGAAACAAAGTATGTTATGTTTACTTAGGCTTGGAGGAGGGGCAGAGCATAGAATTTGGTATGTACTTTCCTTTTCAACATTTGGATTTGAACAAAGGTCTCAAACAATTAGGTTTTAATCTAAAACCAAATTTTTATGGGAAGGTAGATTGGTGATGGTTGGTCTCCAAAAGTGAAAAAAAATAATCTTTGGTGTAATTGGTAGTTGTGGCAAGTTGGTCATAGCTATATCAATAGTAGAAGCCATACCTATTTACTAGCACACTTTGACATATATTACAAAAGGAATATTGGAGAAGGTGAGAAAGCTTTGCTTCAATTTTATTTTGTAGGGAGATAATGAATACAAAGGATCATATTAGTCATGGAAAAAGTTTGTTAACCCAAAGTCATTTGTGGGGTGGGGCTTGAAGTATATACATGTTTTGGTCTTTCTTTGGCAATCTAATTCTTAAAGTCATTTCTTACAAAAGTTAGACTTTGGAATAGAATTGTAATTCAAAAGTATATAAATCCATCTAGAATATTTACAATCAATAGAAGGCACTTTCACTATCCTTTCTTGTCATTTGTCCACATTTGGCTTGGTGGGAGGGGGGATGGAAATCAAGTGAGGATGGGAGAACATGCCATAATAGGATGTAATAGGGAAATCCTTATCCCTAATGAAATGGTGCTTCATCTATCGAAAATTGGGAAAATGACACTCAATAGTATTAATAAGCCATTGGAAACAACCCTATAGAGACAAGGCTAGATGAGCTTGCTTATCTCTCATTGAATGGTGACTTTGTAAGATTATGGGATCTTCTTGTCTCTAAATTACATAATTGAGTACATATTAGATTAACTAAGAAATTAGATGAGCTAACATGGGGCTTTAATAAGGTTTGGAAGAGCTATTTAGTGAGGTTGGGTCATCATGCACTTTATGCAACTAGAGATGAGACAATTCACTCGTGGTGGAATGCCTTGTGGAAGGTGAGGGCTCCAACAAAAGCTAAATTACTTGTGGTTGGCACTCTTAGATAAGGTATTGATACATGATCACCTCCAAAGAAGAGGCAAGGAAGGTCCTAGCAAGTGCACTCTTTGTAAAATCTAGGCAAAAACAAGCATACACCCTTTTACGAATTGTTCCAACATTGTTTAAGTTAGGAACAATATTGAAGGGTCCTTAGGTTTTAGAGATCGATGGGAAGGCTAAGATATTGAAGCTTGTTTAATCTTATGGTTATCAAGGGAGGAATTGGAGGCTTACCGAGTAGTATCAAAGCTGGTCCTATAGTGCATATGGAATGCAAGGAATGCCCCATTGTTTGAGGACACTTAATCTCCTATTTAATGTTTTGATTCAAGTGATAAGCCTTATCCCTTGCTATAAAGGGGTCCCTAGAACAATCCTTCCAAGGAGTTTCGAAGCTTTGCAAGTGGAAAAATCCTTTCCCTGAGGCATTTTGATGGTTGCTAAGGTAAGGATTAGACAATGAGTCTTGGCTTCACCTTCCACCTCTCTAATGCACAATTTTATCATTCAAGGTGAATCCAGGAATAGGAACTAGTAATTTGGGTGAAATAATGGATCTCTATTGTCAGTGGAAATTTGTTATGGATAGAGGCAAAAATCCCCTACAGATATTTGGTGACTTTCTGTTAGTCATAAAGTGGACACATATTTTGTTCACTCATATGTATAGAGAATAAAATCAAATAGCTGACGCATTCTCAAAACAACTAGCGGGACAAAACTTTGTACTTACAAGAAGTTTTGATGTGTAATTTGTTGTTTTAAGGTAGTGTTTACTTGATATCTTTTAACCAAGCTTACCAATTGTGTTGTTTAGTTTTAATAGATGCTAGAACATATGAAGAAGTACTTTTTAGGCTTCTTATATGCTAGTCATGGACTAGACGATAGATACCTTTTGTGATCTGGTGAATTCTAATATATGCTATGATTTTTTATTTTCTTCTTTTTAATTTGCTTAAAAGGTTTTCTTGATATTTTACAAAGTACTTTTTGATTGTTATTTTTATTCTATTTAAATCAAAATTATTTTTCCAAATTTTATATTAAAAATCAAATTAAAAAATTAAAAAATATGAAAAATATAAAAGAAATAGTCTATTTAATTGTTGAAGTCGAAAAATAAACAAGGCCGCATAGCTAGCATTCCCTGCGGCTTAATTTAATAAAATATTTTAATGTCATCATGCATTGTATGTACTCCAAACAATAATAAAATTGTAAAATGAGTTATATGAATATTTGTTTCACTTTTTTTTATTAATTTTTTTAATATAATCAGACAAGCTTTTGGTAGATAAAAGTTATATATATATAATTGACATTGTAGAGAATGATAACAAATAACTAATTATTTATTTAATATTGAATGGTGGCAATTTTTTATATAATACTCATATTATAGTACATATGTCATGTCATCAAAGTATAAATTGATATAATGAGAGTTGTACAAATTGTACACATGTTATTTTTACATATTTTTTTCAAATTTATATTTTTTAATCAAAAAATAAAACTCATAAAATTGTCTATTCAATACTTTTCTTTTCTTTTCTTTTCTTTTTCTCTTTTTTTCTCTTTTTTTTTTTTTTTATCTTCTGTTCTTTTCTTCTTCTTCTTCTCTTTTTTTTTTTTTTTTTGAGAACGAAAAAGCAAAATATATTATATTGAGGCAATATAAAGTAGATATTACATCATAACCTTTAAGGTGACCTTGAGAAAAACATATTGGATACCCTGTGCCTCAGAGATGCCAGGGGGGGCGGTAACACAAAATAACAGGGCATTCCAAGACAGCAACATGTAAACAAAGACAAATGTCACCACATATGAACCATGCCTATACTAGAGATATAATAGGGATATCATTACATCGATCACAAAAAAACAGACACATACCAGGAAGAAATCAGAACAGTTAGAAGCCAGGGAGGGAGAACTCTTGTATGGGCAATGAAACCCCCTCAGATAAGACCTTCATAGACCATTTACCTGTGTGAGCTAGATAACCTTTCTTGGATAAGCAATCAGCTTGTTGATTCTTTGATCTGTAGATATGTTAAATGGAACAACCCTGTAATTTACCCCACAGGTACATAATTCTATCCATCCAGCCTGTTAGGTGAAGGCATCTGATACAACATTTGCCCATAACATGATCAACGATAATTTTAGAGTCTCCATATATAGACACAGAGTGAATATCAAAAAAGATGCAAAAAGATGCAAACCATTTGTGTTTATGGTACATAGTAATTAATATACAATGTTATTTTACAAATTATTTATATTTATACATAGTAATTAGTGATATAGTATCTCATAATTAATAATAGAGTACACAAAAATCAATTATTGTCATCATTACACAATAAGAAGAGAGACATTTCAACCAATAATATTTAATATAAATAAAATAAATTTTATTTAAAAAATAATAAATTAAATTTTTTAATGTTAAACTTCTATAAATTTTAAAAAATTTAATAAAAAACACTATAACAAACAATTAAAAATAAATAAATAAAAAATAAATGCCAAATACATAACCCTATAATAATAATAATAATACATCAATCTCTCTTTTCAATATCTAAGTAATTTAATTAAATCAGTCTGGTCTAAATCTGGAAATTTTTGTGTACCCAATCAGATACATGCCTTCCGACACACGCAACCTTTGGACTGACACGTCACAGACCATTGGACATGCCTTCCGCCACAAGCAATCCTGGGATTGACCCATGACGGACCACTGGACAAGAACCCTCAGGTGATCACCTTGAAAATGAAGGAACGAGGATGTACCCGAGTTCGGATGACGTGTACATCTACGTCACGATGGCATTGCGTCACTCAGGAAAGTACCCTTTCGTTGTAGCGCTAGCCTGCCTAGATGTACTGCCCACGGGGACAACGTCATGGTTAGTCACCGAAAACACCCTATCGTTGTGCGGTGAAGATTGAGGAAAAATTAAAGGATAAGAGAAGTTTTACCCATGCTAGGAAAAAGTCTCAACCAAAGAAAGGTGATTAAAAATTTCACTATTATTTTATTTATTTATTTATTATATTTTAGGTATATATTATTTTATAATAAAAAAATTATCCAAAAAACATTAAACACAAATTCATAAAATACCTAATTTGTGATAATTAGTTACAAATTAATTAGTTTTAGTTTGTGAAAATCTATTTCCTCTAAAAGTTAGACTACACCTAATATATGTATGGTTTAAGTTGATATCTCAATATTCTTTAAGGATAAATTATTTCTCTTGCGAAAATTCACACATAAGAGAATATACCTAGAACGAAAATCAACGAAATTTTAACAAATTGAAGACTCTTTAATTTTAAGAAATATTTCCTAATTTACCATTGTTATCTTGAGTCTTTAATGATTTTCTTTTTGTTAATTGGATCTCTAGTAGTGGGAATCTCTAAGACAACATTGGTTTACCTTAAAAACAACAATATTGTTACTCTCCATGACCTCCATTTTCCAACAATTTAATATATATGATTTTATACTTGATTCTAGTGACAATTTTTTTTTGGGAATCGGTAAATATACCTGTTAATCGTATGCTGCATTGATTTAACAAAATTCCTCTTATCTTACACACTACAGGTATCCACTCTAATGCATTTGATGTCATAGAGTACTCCAACTTCTAAACAACTGCAATGGTCTCAAGATAACTTTGGCTAAATTTATAGTGTGACTATCTCTAATCTAAAAGATTTATTTTTAGTAAAGATAACTATTGAAAATATTTCATATTGGGACAATGGATGCTTCCTTCCCTATTTATCTAGCGCACTCCCAAAGCCATTGGGATACACACGAAGCACTAAGCAACAAATAATAAAATAAAGGATAGCAACAATAAAGCTTCCTCTGACCATTGAACAAGGAGCAATTTTTTTTTCATTATTGGGAGACAGTAAGCCCAACCAAAACTAAAATAAAATTTGGTTAATTCCTCAACAATGTTAAAACAAATATTGACATGAATGTATTTTGGTCTGTGTTAAAAATCTCAGTTATGATTGAGAAAATAATGATGAAGAAAAGGCTGAAGATTACCATTAAGGATGCCATCTTGACTTCATGGATCACGTTTTAAAAATTAGTGTTGATTGATGCTCATTTACTTTAAAAAACAAAAACTTTGGCTAGGGTTGGAACAAGCTCCAGAGTATATCATCTGAACTATGAAGCTAAACTAAGAACCCAAATCACTAAGTTATAGTTGCAAGTTGAAGCCTGCGAATAAGTATGTCACACGACGATCTACCCTCTATAAATTAGGTCACATTTTTCAACCCTGGAAGGTCTTATTATTGTCTCTCTCTAGCAAGATGGGGAGATCTCCTTATTGTGAAAAAATTCATACAAACAAAGACGCATGGACTAAAGAACAGAATGATCGCCTCATCGCTCACATTCGAGCCCATGGTAAAGGTTGTTGGCATTGGCTTCCCAAGGCCATGAGTTTCTTGCCTAAACTCTACTATTCAATGCAATCAATAACTTATTATGATTTGAAGAGATTATATACAAAAATTTTCTTTGTTAGATCCCTAAAATACTAATGTATCCCCCTTATTATTATTGTTGTGCCCATGTAGTCGCCATATTGTTATTGTTGTGCCCCTTAAAAGCCCAATACTATTATTATTGTGCCTTTACATTATTATTGTTATGTAGGCTCTGATTATATTGTGACCCCTTAAACTCCTATATATACCAAGAAGGTCTTGTCATTTGTATCATCCAAGAATTTTTCATTTATGTGATGTAAAGGAGGTTCCCCCCTTGAAGAGGCTAATTCTTAAGTCATTGATCTATCTTTTCATATGTTTTGTGATCTGGTTGCATAACTTTTGGTATCAGAGCTTTGGATTCTAGGGCTTCGTTGCTTCAAACAAGCCATCTTAGAATTTTCTCTATAATTTTTTTTAAATTTTTTTAAGGGGCTTCAAAAGTTGAAATTTCGACCACGTGGAGACGAAATCTTGGTGAACTTGATGTAAAAATTCCAGATCTTCGTTCGCTTTATTTTCAAAGTTAGGGTCCGAAGACGTTATGGTTTTTGCATCCTCCAGAATTCAATCTCAAATAGGAGACCTAGGGAAAATCATCATAACTTTCTCTACGAGTATGGAATTTGAATTTCATAAAAGTTGACTGAAAGCGCATGCACTATAGTTTTTCTTGTATCATTTTTAGGGTCGAAGGACGAAACAATGACACGTGGCATTCTGTACAAGTTATCTCTATTGGACAATTCCATAATCAAGCCATTGTGGGAGACTTGGCATAAATTTATATTGAAGAATCCAAGAAAGAAGACTCATTGTAAGGACTCTGGACACCACTTATCTCCACAATAGTATGATATTGTCCACTTTGGGCCTAAGCCCTCATGGATTTGCTTTTGGACTTACCCCAAAAGGCCTCATACCAATGGAGATATTTGTCCATCCTTATATACCCATGATCCTCCCCACTTCTAGTCAATGTGGGACTTTGGTCGTATACCCAACACTCATAGGGCTACTACAAGACAAAATTTCAGACCTTAGAGAGATGAAATTATAGTGATACAATATTTTCCATATTGAGCTCCTAAAAGCAAGAAAAAGGTGTGTATTTTTTTTTTATTTTTTTGAAGTGATTCAAAGAGCATAATGAAGCATATAAATTATTATTTGTTCCCAATATGCCTCGTAACAAGAAAATGGATACATCCATTAAGGTAATGGAAAATTCTAGTATGACACATGAAGAAGAGGAATAAATGCAACATGAGATATCATAATTATGAGACCAAGTGCAACAAATTTCGCTCTGGCAAAGAGTAACCAAAAATGAACTTGAAGCTAAGATGGATGGTTTGAAGAATGATTTAAAATCCAACATGGAAGCAATGATGAATATCAAGATGGAAGGTTTAAAGGATGGTTTAAAAACATAAATAAAAAGGGACTCGAAAGGTTTGAAGGAAGGTTTTACAAAGTTGCTAGAAGAAATTCTTCCTAGTGCTGACAAGGCACTCCATGAAAATCATGATGAGGAAAAAAGGAATATGAATTGTGGTTTTAGAGACTCCAATAGTGGGTTGAAGACTAACCATGTTCCAAAGATCGATATGAGTAAGTTTGATGGCAATGATCTGATAACATGAATACTATATATGGAGCAATTATTTAATCTACATGATGTGTTGCACACACAAAAGGTATATTTTGCATCCTTATATTTAGAACAAAATTAATTTTTGTGGTATTGATGGCTTTGTTCTCATAAATCTATTGTCACTTGGACAATGTTTACAGAAGAATTGATAGCACATTATGAGGATACAAAGAGCAATACCTTCTTTAGCCAATTGATAAATCGCAAACAAAAGGATTCAATGGTAGAGCACATTCAGGACTTCGTAAGATTGAATATCAAGGTAAATGATATTCCATAGGAGCATAAGGTTGATGTATTCATAGAGACTCTAAAGGATAACATCCAACATGACGTTCACCTTTGGGAACCTAATTCATTGGAGAAGGTATTCAAGGTGTCAAGAAAAGTTGAAATTCAAGGTGTCAAGAAAAGTTGAAAGAAAAATTATGGAAACAAGGAAATCCACCACTCACAACTATAAATATTGAAGTGTTGTTGATCCTAGCTTCCCACAACCTACAATGCTCACACCACAACAACTGGAGGAAAAAAGAGCAAAAGGGTTTTGTTACAGTTGTAATAGAAAATACATAAGGGTCATAAGTGTGTTGAGAATAAATTATTTTACATAAATTGTGAAGAGGAGGAAGAAAAGGAACAAGAGACATCAAAAGAAGAGGATATACAATAGGAACCAACCCCAGAGAAAGAATAAATGAATTTGACCATATCTTGTAATGCATTGGTAGGAACTACCACTCCTAAAACTCTCAAGATAGAACAATATGTATAAAAAGGTAATAGTGTTAATCGATTTTGGTAGTATCCATAATTTTATTCGTTGTAAGATAGCGAAGGATTTGAATTGATTTCTATATCCAACACTAGAGTGTCAAGTGATGGTTGCAAGTGGAGGAACCATAAGTTTCTCAGGGAAGTGTCATAACATCAATCTAACCATGAGGGAATATATATTGAATATTCCAATGCTTTCCATTCTAGTGTGTGGTGCTGATGTTGTATTAGGAGTCCAATGGTTACAATCTTTGGGGACAATACCCTTTAATTTTCAAGAAATTTTCTTGGGAAGGAAAGGAAATTGAATTAAGAGGCATCATAGGGAAACCAAGGAAGATAATCAGCTCTAATGGCATGACAACACTTTTGAAGAAAGAAATACGTGGCATAATTTCACAATTATGCTCGCTATATGTTCAAACATCCAAATCATATGTTTCTCCATATCTCCAAAGAATATTCAACAATCATTCCAAGGTATTTGAGACTCACAATGGCCTCCCACCTATTCACAATCATGATCATGCTATTCACTTGATTCCCGGAATCATTCCTCCAAAAATCAAAACCTTACGAATATCCTTATGCCCAAAAGAGGAGTTCGGAATATATGGTTACATAAATTCTAGAGGCAGGTATAATTCAACCTAGACAAAGTTCTTTCTTTGCTCCAGTAGTATTGGTACACAAGAAAGATGGATCATGGCGTATGTGTCAAAATTATAGGGAGCTCAACAAGCTCACTATTAAAGATAAATTTTCCATTCCTATCATTGATGAATTGCTAGATGAATTACATGGAGAAATTTACTTCACCAACATGGATCTTCGATCAAGATATCATCAAATTAGAATGAAGACTGAAGGCATTCAGAAAACAATGTTTAGAACTCATGAAGGTCATTATGAATTTTTGGTCAGGCCTTTTGGCCTTACTAATGTACCTTCCACATTTCAAGTTTTGATGAATTCCATTTTCAAACTCTTCCTTAGAAAATTTGTGTTAGTATTTTTTTATGATATATTAATCTACAACAAGTCTCAAAAGGATCATGTTCAACATGTTGACAAGGTGCTCAAACTATTGGAAGAGAAACAATTGTATGCAAAAGTCTCCAAATGTTTCTTTGGGGTATGGGGCGTGGAATATTTGGGTCATATTGTATCTCATGAGGGTGTTAAGGTAGATCCTAACAAAATTGAGGCCATCAAGGAATGGAAAATCCTCACAAACCTAAAGCATCTTTGATGATTTCTTGGGTTGGCAGGGTATTATCGCAAGTTTGATAAGAATTATGGGAAAATAACAACACCTCTAACAACATTACTGAAGAAAGATGCATTTTTTTGGACCCTAGAGCAACTAAGTCCTTTGAACATCTTAAAGAGGCAATGTACCAAGCTCCATTTTTAGCTACTCCAAACTTCACAAAAACCTTTATGGTGGAATGTGATACCTCATGAAATAGAATTGGTGTTGTTTTACCGCAAGAAGGAAGACTCATTTCTTTTGAAAATCATCCAATCAAGGGAAATTATTTACACAAACCTATTCATGAGAGGAAATGTTGGCAATACTAGATGCCCTAAAGCAATGACACTCTTATCTAATGGGATGACACTTCAAGGTAAAAACATATCACGATAGTCTTAAATACTTTTTGGAAAAAATATTATCTTCAAAAGAGCAGAAAAAATGGGTCACTAAGATGTTGGGTTATGACTTTGAAATCATCTACAAAACAGGGAAGCAAAATGTTGTTGTAGATGCACTCTCAAGAAGGGATGATGATGTGGAAGCATTTCTCCATTCTAATTCTATTATCCAACCTGGCTAGATAACTAAAGCAAGGGGGGAATGGAAGAATGAAAAACAAGTGTGGACATTCATTCAAAAGTTTCAGCAATATCTTAGTACATTTGATACCTTTATATGAAAAAATGACTTGTTATGGTACACATATCTCTTATATGTATGTAAGAATTCCCAACTCAAACAAATTATTATTTTGGAAGTGCACACCTCTCCTTTAGGAGGGAACTTAGGATTTTCAAAAACTTACCACAGGGCCAAGAAGGAATTTTTTGGGATGGCCTTAAATCTTATAATCAAAAGTTTGTGGCAGAATTTTTGGTTTTCCAACAAAATAAAGTTCAGACAATTAATACCCTAGGTCTGTTACAACCTTTATCCATTCCAAGTCAGTGTTGGGAGGAGGTCTCAATGGATTTTATCACTGGTTTACCCAAGTTCGAAGGAAAGAGTGTCATCATGGTGGTAGTTGATAGACTTACCATGTATGTACACTTTTGTGCACTTTCTCATCATTTTAAATCTAGTACAGTTGCTACTGCATTTATGGAAACAATTCAAAAGCTACATGGAAACCCAAAGATTATTGTAAGTGATAGAGATCCCATTTTCACTGGAAATTTTCGAACGAAATTATTTTCTTGTCTTGGTACTCAATTAGCTCATAACTCATCTTAACATCCTTAATCTGACGGGAAAACTGAGATAGTGAACACATGTTTGGAAGGATATATTCGTTGCTTTGTATCTGATAAAAAAACACAATGGGTTAAGTGGTTACCTCTAGTTGAATGGTGGTATAACACTTCCATAATATAAGAAAAATGACCCCATTTATGGCACTTTATGGATATAAGCCATCATCCATCACATCATCTTTAAGAGAAAATTATAAGGTTCAAGTAGTGGAATATCACATCGAGCATCAATAAGAAGTTCTCCAACTCTTAAAGGATAACCTCACTCTAGCGCATAATCGACTGAAACAATAAGCATATTAGCATCACAGTGAAAGAAGTTTTAACATAGGTGACTAGGTATTTTTATGGCTACAAATGTACAAACAAATGTCTCTCGGGCAAGCTAAGAAGGATAATAAATTATCATCCAAGAACTATGGTCCTTACAAGGTGTTGCAAAATATTGGTACTATGGCATACAAATTGGAGTTTCTTGCATCTTCATGAGTACACCGAGTTTTCCATGTTTCATGCTTAAAGAAGGTTATTGGTGACAACCTCCCAATTTAAACAATATTTCCAAAACTTGACGAGAAAGGAAAAATCATATTGGAGCCTGAAGCAGTCACAAAAACAAGAACTTGGAATCCATGGAATTGATCAATTTCAGAGTATCTCATTAAGTGGAAGAACCTACCTGCTGAATATTCCACATGTGAGGATGAGACTTTTATACAAAATCATCTAGAACTACTCAAGCATTGAGGACAACACTTTATTTGAAGGAAAGGATCATGTTAGGTCCCTACAATACTAGTGTAGCCCCCTTATTGTTATTGTTAATTTAGCTCCCTTATTGTTATTGTTGTGCCCCATAGAAGCCCACTATTGTTATTGTTGTTCCCTTACATTATTATTTTTATGTATGCTCTGATTATATTGTGGCCCATTCTACTCCTATATATGCCAAGGAGGTCTTGTCATTTGTATCATCCAAAAATTGTTCATTTATGTGATGTAAAGGAGGTTTCCCCCTCGAAGAGGCTAATTTTCAAGTCATTGATCTATATTTTCTTCTATTTTGTGATCTAGTTACATAACATTCTTGATCTCCTGATGCATGCCTATTACACTGTGTGGAAAGAGTTGCAGATTCTGATGGATAAACTATTGGCATCCAAATATGAAGCATGGAAGCTTCTCACCTACCGTGTTAGCAGCAGGGGATGCAAAAGAGGTTTACGACCATATGTGGTATTATGTTATATCATCTTGGGATTGAAACATGTATGACTTAGTTTAATATTTAACTACTACTATACTAATAAGATATTATGGCGACAACACAATATGTTACAATCTGCAAAGATATATGATTTCATCAAATTATATTTATCATCACCTACTCGAATTTATTACGGGCATCACTTAAATTTAAATGTCAAAGAGGAAAATTCCATATTTCATAGTAGGTCCTAATTGATGTGCTATTTTAATATTTATGTGTCAAATACAAGTTTGTGTTGCTGCACCAAATACATGCTATAACCTGTCAAATTCCAAGTTTGGTGCCTACCATTAAAATTATCACTCAAAACTTCTTGTCAAGTAATAAAATCATTAGAATCATCATGACATCCCCACAAAAAAGGACAAAAATAAGTTGCACAGTACCATAAGCGTAGATAACATTCATAGGAGTGGTGTTCCCAAAAAACACTATCAGTTAAGCTTATATAAATATAAGCAATTGTACTAACGTGAAAACTATCATAAGCCATGGATATACACAATATATCAATGATTGATATTTGGGCTACATTGTAAAGGGGAAGAGAACCTTATCCATTTATAGATGTAGATGTGGGTGAAGGGAACAAATGTACATTTCAATATTGATAGTGTAAGTCAAAATAATTTCATCTCAACATATGTTATTAGAGAGGGGTGAATCTATAAACAATGTCTCACCCACATTTTATTGGTTGGTTGAAATGGGGATAGGATGTAAGAATTAGCACTATGTTCTTCTTATCACATATTATTAGTTCTTTCAAAGATGAAGAACTTGTGATGTGGAACCATGTGAAATATATAGATGTAGATGTGGGTGAAGGGAACAACTATAGATTTCAATATTGATAGTGTAAGTAAAAAAAAAAAAATCATCTCAACATAAGTTATTAGAGAGGGGTGAAGCTATAAACAATGCCTCACCCACATTCATGTATTATTGGTTGGTTGAATTGGGGATAAGATGTAAGAATTAGCACTATGTTCTTCTTATCACATGTTATTTTTTCTTTCAAAGATGAAGTACTTGTGATGTGGAATTATGTGAAATTTTTAATATTCTTTTTATTTAAAACTGCATGTAAAAGTGACATGTTTATTAGACAATATATTATAATGTCATTATCTACTTAGCAAATAAGCTTTAGAGGATACCAAAGGTAGATATTTTTCCTACATTTTATCTAATTAATGATAAGTAATGTAGAAAATTAGTTGCTAAAATTGAGAAGCTTTTAGTTTTCATTGTCCCAAAGAAAAAGTATAAATCATTATGACCACTAGGGCTACTAAAAAAGGTTCCTATAATGTCAAAGAAATAAGTAGATAATTTGGTGGTAGGGTCCAATGACATTTTTATGACACCAATGATGAGTACCTATTCATTTCCAATAAATAATCTAGTAGATTTGGCACCTCAAGGAAATCGTATGTATATGCACTCTATTTTGGAGAATTATGAGATAAAGAGGAAATTGTAGGGGTTGATAAAGAAGGGTCACATTTAACCAAGTGTGTCACCTTGCATGAGTCTACTTATGTTGGTTTTAAAGAAGTATGGGATATGGCAATGATAAGGATTGATGTAGGAGCATATGACCACCCTTAATCAAAATTCAAATTTTGAGCTACGAAAGAGGAAACATGGACCATCATTGTAAAAAGGGGCAAATTCTATTAAAACAAAGCTAATTTGATGGAATTGATAAGTCTCTAGAAGGCTTAATTAATGTAATTATCTTCCATGTATGCGAATAGAGAGATTAGGTGATTTGTGAGAGGAAATTGTGGATCTGAGATGATCCACACTTATGTAATTTCCTATATAAAGAGAGTTTGTATGGTGAGATAGATAGAGCATAGACAGAAAGTGAGAATACAATGTAATCAATAGAGAAATTGTGAGTGAGGCTGAAATGCCTTAGATTGTAATCTAGTCTGGTATAATATAAATATGTGTGTTATGTGGAATATCATGTGTCTGTGTATATATGTGTTGACGAGCTAAATCTAATGTTAAAGATTTATTGATCAACCATCGATCACTATAAGAATCGATGGCGATCCAATGATAAAATGAGTTAATTGTTGTATGAGTGTTGTGAGTGCTTAGACAGAGTATCACATAGCAAAGCTGTTCTCTAACACAAATTCCATCATAAGCGAACAAGCGCAGAGGGAGCCGTCGGATCGTTTATATCGACGTATATTAATGGCAGAAGAGGAATCTAGAGGAACCGTCATAGCCATCCGATGGGCAGAGATATACGGTCATCGCACGCCAATCAGCTCATGCAATAGTTAAGGAAGAAAGGCACTTTTATCAACGAAGCTGTTCATTGGGTGAAGAAAAAGTGGTAAGCAGTCATTTGGAATTCTAAGCGATTCCATTAATCAACTGACACATAACATTCAGTGGAGAGAGAAAACCACTTTATTGGGTGGGTAAACATTGCACAAGATTTCCGTCTGATATCGCTATTAACCGTTGGATCAAATGTGCTTTGATCAACGGTGGAGGATCGACAATCAGTTTGTTTATTGAGTGAACCAAAAACCATCAGATTGAAAGGTAAGATCAATGATGGAGAGTTAATGTGACAATGTTTGTTGAAAATTGGACACGATGAAGGTTTATTCAACGGGCTTAAACCCTCGTTGAATTCTGACGATCGGGACCATTCATTGGTTCATGATCAAACGGTGAAGTGTGTGCTAGTCAACAACCTAAGCAAACCCAAGAAGTTCATGGACATGGTTTTATTTTATTTGGGGTTCGATCTTGAGCATTCAAAGTGGGACTGGTGTTCATTGGTGGGTTATGTGTTATTCCGTTGTTTGGTGATTGGTTGGGTTTTTTTTAAATCCCCCAATGTAAATGCTTTTGATGTATATGTGGGCCCATAACCCACAAGTCCATGCGTTAATAATGTAAAGATGCAGCTTTGCTGCATAAAGCAACTTAGCTGTCATAATTTTTGGTATCAGAGCAGGGAAAGGTTTCCTGCGAGAAGAAAGAAGATTTTGCAAACAAAAGGAGGAGGTACAGTTATAATGAATATTGGAGAGTTGTGGTCTTTACACTGTCGTATAGATAGTGATAGAAGAAAGTGAGAAGATTGCAACAACCTATAGCATGGAGTGCTCAATTGGTTCCAGAGAAGAGAGAACCAAAGAGATGCTGAAAGACTAGGAGAGAAGCTTAGTGAGGTATCATGTAGCAGAGAATACTTTTACTGCGGAGGTTTTGCTGCAGCTCACAGAAAGATCACGAAGGCAGTTCCATTAAGGAAGTGGGTAGAATTTCTATGGGATTAAGGAGAAGCATATGACCAGGAGGTCATAAATTTTTGTACCTCAGGAGTCTAATGCAGAAGCATCTGACCACCCTTAATCAAAATTCAAATTTTGAACTACGAAAGAGGAAACGTGGACCATCATTGTAAAATGAGGCAAATTCTATTAAAACAAAGCTAATTTGATGGAATTTAAAAGACTCTAGAAGGCTTAATTAATGTAATTATCTGCCATGTACACGAATAGAGAGATTTAGGCGATTTGTGAGAGGAAATCGTGGATCTGAGATAATCCATGCTTATGTAATTTCCTATATAAAGAGAGTTTGTATTATGAGATAGATAGAGCATAGACAGAAAGTGAGAATACAATGTAATCAATAGAGAAATTGTGACTGAGGTTGAAATGCCTTAGACTGTAATCTAGTCTGGTATAATATAAATATATGTGTTATGTGGAATCTCGTGTGTCTGTGTATATATGTGTTGATGACCTAAATCCAGTGTTAATATTTATTGATCAATCATTGATCACTGTAAGGATCGATGGCGATCCAATGATAAAATGAGTTAATTGTTGTATGAGTTTCATGAGTGCTTAGACAGAGTATGGTAGAGTGGAGCTGTGTTATAACACAAATTCCATCATAAGCGAACAAGCATAGAGGGAGCCGTTGAATCGTTTAGATCGACAGATATTAATGGTGAAAGAGGAATCTGGAGGAGCCATCACAGTCGTCCGATGGGTGGAGATCTACGGTCATCGCGCACTAATCAGCTCGTGCATTAGTCAAGGAAGAAAGGCGGTTTTATCAGCAAAGTTGTTCATCGGGTGAAGAAAAAGTGGTAAGCGGTCTTTTGGAATTCTAAATGATTCCATTAATTGACTGACACGTAGCACTCAGTGGAGAGAGAAAACTACTTTATTGGGTGGGTAAACATTGCGCAAGATTCCCGTCCGATATTGTTGTTAACCGTTGGATCAAATGTGTTTTGATCAACAGTGGAGGATCGCCAATCAGTTTGTTGATCGGGTGAGCCAACAACCATCAGATTGAAATTTAAGATCAATGGTGGAGAGTTAACACAATAATGTTTGTGGAAAATCGGATGCGATGAAGGTTTATTCAACGAGCTTAAACCCTCGTTGAATTCCGGCGATCGAGACCATTCATTGGTTCATGATCGAATGGTGATCGCGTAGAGAAGTGTGTGCTGGTTAATGACTTGAGCAGACCCGAGAAGTTCATGGATGTGGGTTTAGTTTATTTGGGGTCCGGTCTTGTGCATTCGAAGTGGGACTGGCATTCGTTGGCAGGTTATGTGTTATTTCATTGTTTGGTGATTGGTTGGGTTTTTGTTAAAATCCACCAATGTAAAGGCTTCCGATGTATATGTGGGCCCATAACCCACACGTCCATGCATTAATAATGTAAAGATGTAGCTTTGCCACATAAAGCAACTTAGATGTCATCAAGGATTCCCATACTTAGTCTTAACTTAAGTATATTGATATTATGTATAACACATTATTATTTCTATTTTGAGATAATTAATGTGGATTTGTGTGATGAATCCTTTTTGGTTTCCTAGTCTCATGGATTAGTTGAGAGTATTTCTCCAAATATCTCTATTATTGAGTTTTTTTCCTACTTATTAGGATCTAATTAGAATTTATATCCTAATAAGCTTGAGATAGTTCTCTTCATGTAAAGCTATATAAGCTTATTCCTTGTCTAATAATATTCATCCATAGATTGAATTACACTCTCTTTTGTGTTGAACTTTTCTCATGAGCGGTACTTCACACATTGTAAATAACCAAGTAGTTCACTCCTCCACTAATCATTCTCCCTTTGAGTTAAGTCTTGGTATTAAACCTTTTTACCCTTATGCGTTTCCATTATCTTTATCTCTTCTAGTTGTATCTCATCTTCAAAAAGAGAAAGGAGAGGCACAAAGTTTTTTTCATCACTTGTAGTGTCTCCAAGCCAAAGCTATTCAGGTTCTTTAGAAGACTAAATAAAGTAGAAGGAACTCATGGACCAACACTGTGTTCCACATAATTTCAAATTTGGTGACAAAGTATGGTTGTATTTGGATAAACATCAATTTCAAGATAAATCATATAGTAAGGCCAAGCCCATTCGATACAACCCCTACTCAATCATCTAATAGGTGTTTGAAAATGATCTCTACCTTAATATTCCATCTCACTTGGCCATTCATCATGAGTTATGTTGATCTTCTAAAACCATATCACGATTCAACATTGGATATAGGGATCCTAACCAATAATCCTATAGATATTGTTGCTAGTTTTTAACCTCCAGTGGATGCATATCAAGGTTTTTAGAAGTGAGTATTTATCTCCTAGATTTATTGTGATAGTTCTTGATCTGATTTAGAATATTATATTGTTGTGCTAAGATCCTCCTCAGATTAGAAAAAAAAAAAAAAAATTCATTTTCCTTAAGGATTCATGAATTTTTGCAAGTGAAAAATGAGTTTTTAAGTTATTTTTTATGAGAAATTAAACATAAATAAGAGTCTAGACATCAACATAAACATGTACAGAACATCATAAAAAACACATTACAACAGGCACATGATAAAGTAGTTCACCCCTCTTAGGCTACGTCTCCTTGGTCCAACTTCCAATGGGTTGGGCCTCTCTATTATGCTCAAAAGTGTGTAAATATGTTCATAAAATGCTCAAATGCTTCTAAAACCTACTCCAATGAGTCAAGAATGTCCAATAATGGTTATCTAGCCTCTTTTTTCTTCCAATTTGGTGAAAAATGAAGAAGTTATAACCTCTCCTAGTTCTCCCAATATTCGCTCCACAAATTGCACCATTTCTGGCATGAACCTACGATTTCACTCTAAAATTGCGCTAACTGGGTGAAAATTTCATCGCATGATGGTCCATAATCTATCAGCATCGACTGTTTCATCGCAAATCACAATTGGCAGAGAACCAACGGTCTTATGTTCTGTGAATGCGGTAGGGCAATGTGTGATTACGATATGACGGACCCAAAAAAAATATTAACTAGAACACATAATCTTATCGCATCTAGGATCCATCACAATTCACAATTGGCGGGGTCAGGGAGGATAACAAATATACGAGACTCTGCACTTCTGTGATGTGCAATTGTGATTATCACATTGCAACCAGGGTACTTTGGGGGCTGATTCATTGCATCATACCCTAGCTTGTTCTGGGGCCGATTTTTTAATGTCGACCTACCTACGACATGTGGGGCCAATGGCGGCCTACCACTTGGTGCCTCCCCATTTGATGAAAGGTCCTACCATGTCATCCACTCCTGCCATGTGTCCAAGTCAAACCTGAACTTTGACTTGCTCTAACTTCTTCTTATCAGCTCTAATTCGAGTGTCGCTCGCACCATTAGAATCAGGATGATGAGAACTTCGATCTGAAGCCAAGTTTATCGAGATTCTTCCACTTTGAGTTTTGAGCCTAATTTTGAGCACCTGATCACTCCTCCCCACTGGAAGCTTTTTGGACCCCAAAATGATCACTTTCATTTTTCCAGTAGGTGAGGGTACAATTCCCTCACCTTTCCAACCTCCATCCATTTGGATTTTAAAGGATTTGTACCCTTAAGCCCCAGTCAAAGATAATTGATACTTCCCCTTTTTGATGTCCTTATTCTTCTGTCAAGTATAGTGTCTTGCTTAAGCTCATCAAGGAATTCTAGAGAAAATTCTTAAATAGATGGAATTTTAATATTCTCTCCTTGATCTTCAATCAAAGGAGGCTCATAAAACCTTAAATTCTCAACATTAACAACAACATAAATTTGCATATCTAAAGGCAAATCTAACTTGAAGGCATTGTTACTAATATTTTCCAAAATTCTGAATGGACCATATCTAATTGGTTTTAGCTTTTCACCTTCTCCTTCGAGCCTCTCTTTGTTAATGTGAAGCCAAACTTCATCCCCAACTTGGAACTTGTGATCTTGATGATGCTGGTTGTGCCTTTATTTGTACTTGCCTTGGATTTTCTCAAGTTTTTCTTGAAACTTTTGGTGTACTTATTGGATATGTTCAATGAAATTTCTTTATTTTTCTATGTCGTTATGACATTCAATAGAAACATCTTGGCCAAAAATAAAATCCAAAGGAGATCTAGGTAAGTATCCCAAGCATGCCTCAAATGGCAAAGTTTGAGTTGAAGAGTGCTTGGCTCGATTGTAAGCATATTGAGTATAATGCAAATGTTCATCCCACAACTTAGGATTCTTGTTGCAGTACCCACGAACAAGATGTATCACTATTCTATTCACCACTTTTGTTTTACTATCTGTTTGTAGATGAAAAAGTGTACTCTTTTTCAATTTGTTGTCCATGAATCCCCACACGTTTGACCAAAAGTTCCCAAAAAAGCGAGAATCTTGATTGCTGACAATGGATGTGGGAAATCCAAAATGCACCCAAACATTTTGAAAGAATAAATGAGTTGTTTGTTCAGCTGTAACTTGCTTTTTACATGGCATCAAAGTACATATTTTTTTGAGCCTATCCTAAACTAGATATAAATAATCATGACCTCTTTTTTACAATGGAAGACCTCCTACAAAATCCATAGAAACACTCTCCCACGGTCATGAAGGAACTGGAAGTGGTGTGTAGAATCCTAACTTCCTATTGCTGGGCTTACTGATTGCACACAATGAATATCCTTTAATAAAATGAGACACACTTTCAAGCATACGATGCCAATAACAATACCTCTATAGATGTGTCACCATCTTACTTACACCAAAATGACCAACAATAAGAGAAGTATGTGCCTCTCTTATGATGTTAACTCTTTCCCTTTGTGGAATACTTTGCTTGCCAAGATGGTACAACAAGTTATCATGTAAATGATAATCCAATTCTTCTACTTGGTTACCTTGAATCAAGCTTGCATAAACATCTTGAAAGTCATTATCTAATGCATATTGCTCAATATCAATTTCATGTAAAACAAAATTATGCTTGAGTAAAGTAGCTGCACTAACAATAGGCCTAGAAAGCCTATCAACAAATTTATTGTAGATACCTTTCTTATACTTGATTACCGAGTGGAATTTTTGAAGAAAACCCGTCCATTGGAAGTGCCTTGATTGCTGCAACATTGATTGAGATTGAAAGTATTGCAATGGCTGAAGATCAGTGTGAATGACTGCTTCCTTACCCATTAAGTAGTGTTTCCACTTTCTCACACTTTTCATCAAGGCATACAATTCCTTCATATGTAGGATATTTAATCACTACACCATTAAAAATTTCCAAATGAAAACATATAGGCTTACCATGTTGCATGAGTACTGCACCCATAGCGTAGTCATTAACATCATTCTGAATCTCAAATGACTGTCTCAAGTCTGGAAGTGAAAGTATTAGAGTTGTACTGATCTTTTCCTTCAATGCATCAAAGGCCTTTTGTTGTTTGCGTCCCCACTGAAAAACATTTTTCACACTTGTCAACACATGCAAAGGAGCTACTATAAGAGAAAAAATAACAATGGATTTCCTCACATTTGGTTTTCTCCCAAAAAACTTCTTACCTCAGTAACTATCTTGGGCCTTGGCCAATTCACAATGGCATCAACCTTGGAGGGATCGATTTTCAACTCACCTCCTCCAACAATATGACCCAAGCAAACTAAAGAATTTTTTCCAAACTCACACTTTGACATCTTAAGATACAACTATTCTTTATTCAAGACATCAAGTACTTTTCTTACATGCATGACATGTTCATCACGATATTTACTGAAAATTAACATCTCATCTAAGTATACTATGACAAACTCATCAAGAAATGGCCTCAACACATCATTCATCACACGCATGAATGTAGCGGGAGCATTACATAAACCAAATGACATAACTAATGGTTCAAACAAACCTTGTTTTGTTTTGAATGTTGTCTTCCAAATGTTTCCTTCAACTATTCTAATTTGATGGTAGCCACTTCTTAATTCCAACTTAGTAAAATACTTTTCATCTTTTAATTTATCAAGTAAATAATCTATTCTAGGCAGTGGGTAACGGTTCTTTACCACAATTTTTTTCAATGCATGAAAGTCCACATAGATGCACCATGTTCCATCCTTCTTGGGCACCAAGACAATAGGTGAACCATATGATGAGGAAGATGGTCTAATGATCCATTTATTCAACAACTCTTGAATTTGCTTCTTAATTTCTGTGCTTTCCATCACTGACATCGTATACATGCCAATGTTAGGAAGAGGACAATATTGTTGCAACTGTGTCTCATGTTGGATTCCTCTCTTGGGAGGTAATCGCTTTTGTTCCTAAAACATCTCGTCATATTGGTTAACTACGTCAACCAATTCAGATTTAAAATTTGAATCGCAACCTTTAAAACCTTCATTATCAACATCATCCTTGGGTTTGATCATTAGAAGCACAAAATTATTGCTTGAATTCACTAGTCTTTTCATCTGCCCTGCATTACCAAGCAAAATATTTATTTTCTTGCTATGAGCTCTCACAATATATTCTACTCCACCTTTGAATAAATGATATTTGTTTCCATGTCTATGGAAGATATCTTTTCTGTCATAAAGGTACGGGATGCCCAAAACTATGCCAAAGATATCTAATGGCACAAAGTCAAGCTCCACTTCATCTATAAAAATTTTAGTAATAACGAATCTCATTTTACACTTTCTAGTAACCTGCAATTTTGTCACACACCCATCCAAGTGGATATGGTTTATGATGTGGAACAGTTTCCAAGTTTCAACTTTTAGCAATGTTTTCAAAGGTAAGATTGGCTTGAGAGCCACTATAGAAAAGTGTATGAATCTTGTTGTGTTTTGATATCGCCCTTATGTGAGAAAGTTCTATTCTCATCTTTTCATTTGGAGTTTCATTTTGTGAGTTTGAAGAACTAGTGCTACCAATGGATTATTTTCCTTTTAATCCCATGGCTATGATTTTAGTTTCATCACCCGAATCGGATCCCAAATCCTGTTGAGTGGTTGCAGTTGTTTTTTGTTTCCCTCGTTATTGTTCTATGGTCTCATTTCAGGATGAAGCTTCCAACAATGAGCTTCATTGTGACCCTCTCTGGAACAATGTTTTCATGTAACTTTCTCTCCTTTTTTGATAGACACATTTTTCTTTGCCTTCCCTTTGAAATCCTTTTCCTTTCCTTTACTCTTAAATGGCTTTTTACTACCTTCTTCTAGGGTGTTTTTTCTTCTTGCCTCAAGATGAGTGGATTGAACACACACACCATCTAAATTATTGGGATTAAACATTAAGATAGTATGCCTAAGGTAATTGTGTAAACCCCCTATGTACTTCAGCAATGTGTCCTGTGATTGCAAATCTACACCTAACATCAAAGACCTTCTTCTGAATGCTTGGGTGTAATCTTGCACATTTTGACCTTTAAGTTGTCTAAAGTTCTACCAATTCATGATGGATTTCTTCTTATAAGCTAGAGGGTAGAATTGTCTTTTGATTGCAACAATGAAATCATTCCAAGAAATCGAGATCTTACTGTGTTTTTTACTCTCCTCTTGGGTCTTTGATTCCCACCATACCAATGTTTCACCCTCCATTCTCAAGGAAGCTAACTGAATCTTTATGTCATCCTCTTAAAGGTTTCGATTCCTGCAATAGACCTCCAACTAAAGAATCCAATTATCAAGCTTCTCTGCATTCACTTCACCATTATACATGGGCAACTCAAATTTAACATCAAGTTTTAAAAAAGGTGATTTGCCAATTCCTTTTGAAGTATGATGATGAGTATGAGTAAGGGTTGTGTTAGTGGAAGAGGGTGAAGATGCTTGTGAAGAAAAAGATGAAGAAGATGGTGGAGAGGGTGGAGGTTTGTCTCCATTTCCGTTACCTCCTCCTGAAGAGACTTCTCCTTTGGGAGGTTTGGAACTTTCCCCTTGCAACTTGGTATTCCTCTCTTCATAGAGGACCTTAACCATATATGTCATGTCAAAGAAATCCTTTCTGAAGGTCTTCTCAAATTCTTTCATGTTTGTAGGTTCTCCTTCATGAGACATGATCTCTGGAGTCTCAACTGCAACTTGAGGCTGAACTGGTGTTGGAGATTGTGGCAACCTTTCTCTCCTTCCCCTTGACCCAACTTCAGGGCTTTCAACCAGCTCCCCTTCTCCTCTTTTGGGTTTTAACCTTGCAAGCATGACATAAACTTGCAAACAGTTAAATCCTTATTTCACAAAGAAAACCTAGAGCTCTGATACCAAAATGATCTAATTTGTAATATTAGATTGCTATGCTAAGATCCTACTCAGATTAGAAACAAAATGCTTTCATTGTGCTTAAGGATTCACGAATTTTGCAAGTTAAAAATGAGTTTTTATGTTAATTTTTATGAGAAATTAAACATAAATAAGAGATTGAACAACAACATAAAAATGTACAAAACGTCATCAAAAACACATTACAACACGAACATGATAAAGGAGTTCACCCATCCTAGGCTACGTCTCCTTGGTCCAACTTCCAATGACTTGGGCCTCTTTATTATGCTCAAAAGTGTGTAAATATGTGTTTACAATGTTCAAATGCTTCTGAAACCTACTCCAATGAGTCAAGAATATCCAAAAATAGCTATCTAGCCTCTTTTTGTGATCCAACTTGGTGGAAAAATAAAGAAGTTATGACCTCTCCTAGTTCTCCCAATATTCATTCCAAAAATTGCACCATTTCTGGCATGAACCTACAATTTCGCTCCAAAATTTTGTTAATTGGGCTAACATTTTGTTGTGCGATGGTCCATATTCTATCGTCACTGACTGTTCCATCGCAAATCGCAATTAGTGGAGAACCGACAGTCTTATGGTTTGTGAACGTGGCGAGGTGATGTATGATTGCGATATGATGGACCCGACGGGACTATTAACTGTAACCCATAATCTTATTGCATATGAGATCCATCGCAATTTGAAATCAGAGAGTCAAGGGGTGTAATAGATATATGGGACTCTGCACTTCTGTGATTTGTGATTATTGCATCGCAACCTGGGTACGATGGGGGCCGATTCATTGCATCACACCTTGGCTTGTTCTAGGGTCGATTCTTTAACGACAACCTGCTAGCAACATGAGATTTTTGAAATGTAGGGCCAATAGAGGCCTGCCACTTGGCACCTCCCCATTCGTTGAAAGTCCTGCCATGTCATCCACTCCTGCCATGTGTCCAAATCAAACCTGAATTTTGACTTGCTCTAACTTCTTCATATGAGCTCAGGTTCGAGTGCCATTTACACCATTGGAATTAGGATGATGATCACTTCGATCTAAAGCTGAATTTATCAAGATTCTACCAGTTTGAGTTTTGAGCCTAATTTTGAGCACATGATAGTTCTCTCCATGTAAAGTAGTATAATCTAATTATTTGATTAATAAAATTAAGTAGGGTATTTTATTTCACTCTCTTTTGTGTTGAACATTTCCCATGAGTAGGATTTTCCACATTAGGAAATTATTTATTAACTACACAAGCCTAAACAAGACCATTATAAAAAATAGTTGTCTAGTCCTCATATCTATGACTCGCTAAAAAAACTTAGAGGTGTCAAATATTCCAATAATATTGACGACATTTTAATCGACCACCAATTGTTGATCAATTAATTTGATATGAGGAGGTAAATGTTCAAACAAAAGGAAGGCTTATTTTAGTCATACCACTTATCTTTACTAATGCACCTACAATGTTAATGAGGATAATAGATGATATTTTGTAAAAAATTGATTCATTGAATTTTTTGATTAATATCTCTGACATCCTCATATTCAACAAACATGGTAATACCACCTAAAGAACACTCAAAAAGTTCTCAATGCACTAGTTTGACACAAACTATACATCAACTTAGAGAAGTTCTCATTTTACATGTAGAGGATCCAATATCTAGGATACATAATGATTGAGGATGGACATGTGGAGCTGACAGAGACTAGAGAGCTAGACACTCACAAAGATTCACAACTTATTGGGTAATACAAAATTTTATAAGTTCTTGTATGGATTTTCCCATATTGCATGGGCCTTATTAGATGAAAGAATGGGGAGAGAAGGATAAGTTCATCTAAACCAATGAACAACAAGAATATTTTGAGGATACAAAGTGTTGAATTTACTTGGAACCAATTCTTATTCCTCTATATTTTCAATATTGGTACATATGCCTCAAAATACAAATAAATATTATCCGCACTCAAGATCCTCACTCAAGACGAATAGCTAGTATCATACCATTGTGCAACACTTAGAGAGATAGATAATAAATGTAGGTTTTAACCCTGTACAGAAATTACCTGCATATGAATTCTAAAACACAGAAAATAAAAAGTGCAAGAGCATAACACATAAAACACATATACACAGAGATTTCCTCTGGATCCCAAAACCGGGACCACCAGCTTGATTTTTCATTATATTCCTTTCAATGTTACGATACATATTTATACATGCTGAAGCATCCAATACCATGGACCGAAAAACTATCGCATCCAAAACCATGGACCAAAAACCATCGCGTCCAAAAAACATGTGCGAAAATCATGCACAAATAATAGGTGGGTCCGCCCAACCTAACATAGGGTCCAAAACCAAAATTTTCTGGGGCGTTGTCCCAGACCCCATAAAGTGGGGTTACGGGTACACCTCAAACCTCCTGTGACCTCCCCCCCTCTAAACCCCAGTTAACTATGTGGGCTAGTCGTGGAACATTCTTCCACTTGTTGTTTTCTTTTCACAGGGGGCCACAAGAGAGCTTAGTCATTTATCCAGCCTTGAAATGCCCATTGTCTCTCTACACCAAGAGAACTTTTCAAAGCTCAAAGATTTTTTCAATGCATCTGCAGTATTCTTCAAAGTGTCCACCTTTACCAGCAACACCTTTTTGTCTTCTATCATATCCCTCATGAAGTGACACTGAACATCAATGTGCTTTGTCTTTGAATGTATGCAGGGTTCTTTGCCAAGAAAATTGCACTTTGGCTGTCACAGTCTATCCTTATGGCTCCCTGTACTAACCCCATACTTGAACACAATCTCTACAACCAAACTGCTTCCTTGCTTTCTTGAGTGGCTACCATGTATTCTACCTCTATAGTGGATAGTGCTACTACAGATTGTTTCTTACTCATCCAACTGACTACACCTCCAAATAGGTTAAACACATACCCACTTGTAGATCTTCTCTGATCCAGATCTCCAGCCCAGTCTGCATCAACAAAGCCACAAATATCCAACATTCTTTCCAATCCTGATCTTCCTTGGTAGCACAAACCATAATCACTAGTGCCACGCAAATACCTAAAAGCCCGCTTCACTGCTGTCCAGTGCTCCTTCCCTGGTTTTGACATAAACCTGCTCAATACTCCCATTTCATGTGCAATGTTTGGTCTAGTACAGACCATTGCATACATCAGGCTACCGATTGCACTTGCATATGGAACATGAGACATGTCCTCTTCCTCTTCTTGTGTCTTGGGACATTTTTCAGCAGATAACCTCACACCTACAGGAATAGGAACCTTCACCGGTTTACTATCCTGCATATTAAACCTCTGCAATATTGTCTCGACATACTTCCTCTGATTTAACAAGAGCTTCCTCTTTGCCCGATCTCTTTTAATTTACATGCCCAAAATATAGTTTGCAGCATCGAGATCTTTCATGTCAAATTTGGAGGACAATTGGGTCTTCAAATCCTGGATAATTTCTTTGTCATTTCCAGCCAACAACATATCATCCACATATAAGACTAGATAAATAACACGGTCACCAATTCATTTAAAATACACATAATGATTTGCTTTGCTTCTAGTGAAGCCAAGTCCCCGTATAAATGTATCAAATTTCTGATACCACATCCTTGGTGACTGTTTTAACCCATACATAGACTTCTTTAACTTGCATACTAGTTCTTTCGTACCCTTCACCACAAAGCCTTTAGGTTGCTTCATGTAGATTTCCTCTTCCAAATCCCCATGAAGAAATGTTGTCTTCA
>APFE031445802.1:57442-86766 GCA_000404065.3 Pinus taeda
CATTATATTCCTTTCAATGTTACAATACATATTTATACATGCCGAAGCATCCAATACCATGGACCGAAAAACCATCATGTCCAAAACCATGGACTGAAAACCATCGCATCCAAAAAACATGTGCGAAAATCATGCATAAAATCATAGGTGGGTCCGGCCAACCTAACATAGGGTCGAAAACCAAAATTTTTTGGGGTGCTGCCCCGAACCCCATAAAGTGGGGTTACGAGTACACCTCAAACCCCCTATGACCTCCCCCCCTCTAACCCCCAGTTAACTACGTGGGGTAGTCGCGGAAAGAATACAACACAACCCAACAATAAATACTTGACATATAATAAGGATATCCATGACATAATCCATTCTTGTAAATAATAGAACCATTATATCCTTAAAAAATATACCATAATCCACATCTATCGTATGCCTCTGTAGATCATACAAAACCAAGACAAGTCATAGAATGGCATCCACCAAAAGTGATTTATGTACAAGTTACAATTCCTTTCCTACATCAAGTACAATAATGGAAGCACCAATTGAGGTTTTAATTATTTGAGGCTACCTTTAATTGTAGTATTGATGAATATCCTGTATTTTTGCATACATGAGAATTCGAATTAGCCATGATAGTTGTATGTTTGATTGCTACTATCTCACCGAACCACAGTGTTGGTACAGGGGGAACAACAAATCGTTGTTATCTCAGCAAACCACAGTGTTGGTACAAGGGGAATAATAAACCGTTGCTATCTCAACAAACCACAGTGATGGTATAGGGGGAACAAAAAATCATTTCTATCTTAGCAAACCACAATGATAGTATAGGGGGAACAACAAATCATTGCTATCTCGAAAAACCACAGTGCGAGTTTCGGGGAACAACAAATTGTTTTTCCTAGCCATGTAGTCTGCAAAAACACAGTTTAACGATCCCTTCATAACTCCGCAACCAAGGATATTTTTGGAAAATCGCTCACATGTTACCAAATAGACCCATGCTCTGCACAAAACTCAAATGCCATAAATTCGAATTTCGTCTTCCTTTAATCATAAATTGACCCACAAATTTGATGATGATTTTCCCTTAAGAATTTTCTTTCTTCTGTTGGCTTCATACAAGTGCTCTGTATTCTCAAATCTGTAATGTAAATGAATATTTCCAATACATAGTATTGGATGCAAAAGCACTAGATTAGAAGATTAATTGAAATGTGATTCTCCAGGTTCTCATTTAAATGTAAATAACAGAGAAAATACTGTGCATGAATTCCTCATTCAACACAACAATTTAAAGACCAAATCAATTTCAATCTCCAGATATTAATATTATGGTTCACAAACCTCATAAGCACGTATGCAAATAACTATCTCACACACACTTACAAATTTCAATTTGTTGATTAAAACAAACTGGTCTAAGAAATGTTGTTCATTTAACTTCAATCTCCCACAGAGAAAAATAACAACATGCTGCTCTCCCAAACCTAAAAAACTTCCAGCCCCCAAAATGTTCCTCCTTCATCTCCAAAAACCAAAAACAATTGTCCAAGAAATGATTTCATGGATGTGAACCAACTTCTGTTAGCCCTAACTACCTATTAACTATAAAATCATTTATTTTAACTAGATATTCCTAACTAATATGAACTGAATATCAAAAAAATTTCACAAATAAACTTTAAAATTTTCTAGCCTTGACATGTGATCAATCCATCAAATTGATAGGATCTTGATCTGACTTTAATAACTTATCATTTTTGTGTGCTCAACCTAATGCACCTGCATCAAACTCCCCAAGAAAAAAAATAATTTATGAGCTCCTACTCATAAGATCTTCTATAGAATGCCCTGAATTTTGTAGTGTTGCTTCATCCATGCAAGTAGAATCCTCCATCTGACGGTCTTTCCACTTCACAAGATATTCCACGTATTCTTTCCTTCTAGTCTTGTTGGAAACACGTGTATCCAAGATCTGTTTAGCCTCTAAACTCTTTGCCACATGCGTTTTCTTCAGCCACTGTTGTTCCTTTCCTTCATCCTGGTCAAGATTCCCAGAAGCTTAATCCACATCACCAACTATGTATGGATATAAATCTGCTACATCAAAAATGGGTGAAATTCCAATTCTTGGAGGTAACTCTAGCTCATAAACATTCACTGAAAAATTGCATAGGATCGTACAAGGTCCTACTTCTTCATTTTCATTTTTTTATATTCTCCCCTTGGAAACCTCTCTTTTCTTAGGTGAGCTAGGATCACATCTCCCACTTCAAAGTTTACCTCTTTCATGTGTACATTTTCTCATTGCTTTGTAGTTGTTGATTTTATCTTGTAATATTTGTTACTTGCTCGTGCAAGTCACTCATGGATGTTGCAAAATCCTCTCCATCAACACTTCTATGCTCAAGCTTTCCCAAGTCTCTTAGCTCATAAATTTCCCTTGGATGCATGCTATACAAGAATTGAAATGGATTGTTTCCCATGCTGCTATTTGATGAGTCATTATAGGAAAAATTAGCCTGGGCTATCACATGATCCCATTCGGTCACCTACTAAAATCCTCAACAAATTACCCAAACTCTTGTTTAAAACCTCTATTTTGCCTTCAGACTATGGATGATAAGCTGAGCTAAAATTTTTCTTAGTGCCAATTTTCTTCCACAAGGTCCTCCATAAATGTCTGGTGAATCTTGTGTCCCCGTTAGAGATTATACTTTTTGGCAAACCATGCAACTAAAAAATCTCATCAAAAAACAAATTATCCACATGGGTAGCATCATAGGTTTTGAAACACATAGTGAAATGAACCATCTTAGTAAATCTATCCACATATATGATCCAAAATCTTTTGCTTATAGATGTGTTAAAGAATTACATGCATAAATTGTCGATGAACAGAGAAAACTTAATGTGCACATGAGACAAGAGGAGAAACACATAAAGCATGAAAGAAGACAACAAGAATTGATAACGGAGTTCGTCCGACTTGGACTACGTCTCCGAGCCCTGCTCGATCAATGGGGAGGCCTTCATTCATTAAGTGGCATGAAAAAGAAGAGTACAAGCATCCGTTACAAAAAGGAGTCTTATACCTCCATACTAAAAATGGGTCAAAAAATGTAGAACTTTAATGGATAAATGGACAACGCCATTGCATTCGTGGCATCGAGAAGTACTGAAACCATATAAAATTTGTCAAATTTTGACAAAGTGAAATTTCGCCCCTCTTGCAAAATTTGGCCTCGAACCATGTGCACTGCCTCCTCTGCTTGACTGCATGGAAAACTGCATTTTAAATAATAAAAATGCTGGCGGATTCTTCAAGGAGGTCGTTGTAGGGCAGTTGGTTAAAATTGGCGAGTTGTTGAGGAGGGGTCGGGGGATCAAATCCTGCCCCTCCCTTTTTACCCATGCAATATTTTATAGTTTAATTTTGGGGGTGGGTCTGTTGTACTTCGTGGCCTTCTCCCCACATTTCTGCTGCCATTGTGTTATGTGGATGATGTGGAGGGGTGACGGGGTTGACAGCTCGCCCCCACTACATTAATATAAAGAGGTTGTAACATGTCGTGGGAGGGGTCGGGGATCGTGGCACGCCCCTGCACCATTATTTTATTATATATTTCTTTTATGGTGGTTCCATGGGAGGGGCTGGGGGTAGTGGCCTTCCCCTCCACCAATAGCATTGTGTGGATAAGGGTTGGGGTTGCGGGGTTGGTGGCCGCCACTCTTTTGTTTTTAATATATTTTTTTGTTACATAAATCGAACTGGGCATCTTTTAAAATTTGGTTTTGGACCGAAGGAGTCTTTTTAACTAGGCCACGATTTTTCTTGGAATCTGACCGGAGTTGGCCGGATTCCGTCTACCAGAAAAGTGCAAGTTGTGTCCTCATTAAACCTGCCCAATCATAAAAGAGTCAAACCAACTTTGATTGCTTATATCTCCTTCATCCGGACTCGGATTGGAGTGTCATTCACACTATTGGAATCAGGGTGACGAGTAATTTGATCTAATGTCAAGTTAGTCACATTTCCACCACATTGAAATTTAAGGTTTTTCCATCCAACAATGTCTGAAGATCCACCTGAATCATTATACAAGGATTTAATAATTACCTTGTTGAGTTCTCAGTAAACCCAGAACAAAGTCCATACTCACCGAATCCTAAGGTCTATTAGGAATGGGTAATGGCATGTATAGTCTAACATTTTGACTTCCCCCTTTCGCATGTTGACATACCCTGCACTTACTCACATAGCTTTATACATTTTCCTTCATCTTAGGCCAAAAATAGAAGTGACTTAGCTGCCCAAGTGTTTTCTCAACACCAAAGTGTCCAGTGAACCCGGCTTTATGCTTTTCTTGGACCAAGTTTTCCCTCATTGAGCAATTCGGAATACATAGCTGATTGTTCTTGAACAATAGCCCATCATGAAACATAAACTCTTTCCATGGATTGTTGTCCCTATTGACTGGATTTTTACACGCTGCAAACGCTTCTTTAAAATCAACATCAATTTCATACAAGTCCTTCAAATAATCAAAGCCTAAAATTTTTATTTGACTTTCCTGCATGATTAAGCATCTCATTATTTTCCTTCCCACTAATGTGCTTCAAAACAAAAATCAAAATTTGAAGGAACTCCACCCACTTTGCATGTTTATGATTAAAATTATGTTGCTTCATAATGTATTGTAAGGTAGAAGTATCCATGTATAGAACAAACTCGTTAGGGGTCAAGTAATCCCTCCAATGATTCAAATCTTGAACCACCGCATAAAATTCTTTGTCGTAGGAAGAGTATTTATGTTTTGACTCACTTAACTTCTCGCTGAAATCTGCAACGAGCTTATGTTCTTGGCTCAGTACAACTCCAATGGCTATCCCAATAGCATCACATCTCACTTGAAAGGGTTGATTGAAGTCTGGGAACTTCAACACCAACTTCTCAGTGATCTTTTTCTTCAATAGTTGAAATTTTTTTCCTGCTGCCACTGTCCAATAAAATGGCCACCTATTCTTCTTGATGGTGTCGATGATAGGTGCACAAATGCCACTAAAATTCCTGATAATTTTTTTGTAGAAGCTGGCTAAACAACTTCTCACCTCAAAAATGTTCTTAGGTGAGGGCCAATTTACAATTGCCTCTATCTTCTCCGGATCCATTTTCAAGCCATCCTTAGAAATGACAAAACCCAAGTATACAATCTCACTCTTCATAAAAGAATGCTTCTTCATGTTAATAAATAGCTTTTATTCTTTAAATCTCTCTAAAACATACTTCAAATGTCTTATGTGCTCTTCTTTAGTTTGACTAAAAATTAAAATGTCATCCAAGTAAACAATGACAAAATTACCAGTGAACTCCTTCAAGACGTCATTCATCAGGCACATAAAGGTACTGGGTGCATTTGACAAGCCAAATGACATGACCATCCACTTGTACAAGCCTTCATTAGTCTTGAAAGTTTTCTTCCACTTGTCTCCTTCTTTGATCTGAATTTAATGATAACCACTTTTCAAGTCAATCTTTGAGAAGTAAGTTGCTCCACCCAAGCAATCCATCATATCATCCATCCATGGAAATGGAAACATGTAAGGAATGGTGATCTTGTTGATTGCTCTAGAGTCAGTGCACATTCTCCATTCTCCACCCTTCTTTGGACTTAATACTATAGGTACAACACAAAAAGTCAAAATTTCTCTTATTATTCCTTTGCCCAACAATTCTTGGACTTGCTTCCTCACTTCCTTAGTCTCTTTGGGTGTCATTTGATATGTAGCCTTGTTCAGAAGACTTGCTCTTGATATCAAGTCTATGTGATGACTAATGCTTCTTTTGGGTGGAAATTCACTTGGAAATTCATCAACTACAATATCATGAAACTCATGCAACAAATCTTGAATTTCAATAGGTAAATCTACAATTTTAGTGTGTAGAAGTACTACCTTTGCCTTGCAAATCACTACATAGCTTACCTCTTCTTCTTGCATCTATTGTAGAAATTCCTTTCCACTATGTAATAATGCTTTTGGGCTTCTTGTTTCAGTTGTACCTTCCTCTTTCAATGGTACAAGAGTGTGCTTGATTCCATCCTTTTCGAACTCATAACAATTGCTCTCTCCATCATGTGTCACCTTCCTATCAAACTACCATGGGCGACCCAAAAGAATGTGACAATCATCCATTGGCATTATGTCACAGAGCGCCTTGTCTTTATTCCTGCCTATCTAAAACTCAACTTCACTTTGTTCATGCACCAACAATTGGTGTCCTTTTTGCAACTACGATACCTTATAAAGTGTGGGATGCTTAATATTTTTCCATCCCAATATTTCCACCATTTCTTGGAGACTAGATTGTCTGTACTTCTGCTATGAATCACCAATTTTCATCATTTGCCTTACACATTGTCTTGAATAAGGATTTCCTTTGGACTAGTTCAACAATCCCCTTTGTTGGTTTTAACAAGACTTTGTGCATCATCAACACCTCTCCAGCCTCTAGCACATTCTCTACCTCAAGTACGTGTGCCTCTACTGCCTCAGTTTGAGCTATGTATGCACCTCGTTGTCCCGTATTTTCATTTTGAGGCATTCAAAAGATCAGTGACCTAATTTGTTACATTTGTAACACTAGTAGACAGTCTCTCTACCTCTTCCTCTACGTCTACCTCTCTGGTAAGGTCTTCCTCCTCTGCTGCCACCTTATTTCTTTGACTGCCCTGATGATTTGAGTTGCCTTCATCATTCTTTTGCATAGGAAACTTTCCTCTTGTAGAATTTCCCTCTGTAGATCAATAGATTATGCAATATACTAAATAAAAATACAAGATTAGTTCTACAACGAACTTTGCAGAAGCTTAATCGAATATGAGAAAGATAAAATAAGAAGACATATAACTGAGAATGAGAAAGCAATCACACATGAACACAGAAGAATACTCTGGGGAAAGCCTCAGCCTAAAACCCTGATCTCTGTAATATCATACAAGTGGAAATAATGTCTGGATTATAGAAAGCCTTAGATCGGAAGCTATCCAGCTCTCAGTACAATCCCTCTTCTGCTTATAGACGGTTAAAGGCTTCTCACAAACCTTCTCCTCTGCCCTCCAAGCCTCCTATTTCCTTGCACAGTTTTTCCTAGGGTCCAGTGCTTCCACTTGTGTGAATTCCCACCTCACACTGCTCACTTGTCCTAGTAGTGATTTCACAATCCTAAAGGAGATAATTCCTTCTGCATGGATGAGTTTCCTATATAGGAAAAATCCTCCAACTGATAGTACAATGTCCCTTCCTCTGATCTCAACTAGGTCTCTGACTGAACTGACGTGCATGAGTTATTTATGAGATAATTCTTAGTTATCCAGAGAGCATTAGTTACATGCATGCAAGCATTAACTAATTGAACTCACAATTAATTCCACAAATTGTTGGAACTAATCTAACTGGACTTAACTTAGTTAACTGAGCTAACTAATTACAACTCAAAATACAACTCATCCTGATCTCCTTTAATCAAGGGATAACTTTCTCAATCAATGGAGAAACTATTGCATGTCTTCACATAGACTTCATGTTTGATTTCCTACAACTAAATAACTCAAGATGACTTAATTAATTATTTTACAAATAGCTGTTAAGATCAAAGACGAATTTTACTTCTCAATTTTAGTTTAGGGACTAATTAAAATTGGAATCCATCCCGAAATGTTATTTTTAGCATTTCTTGTTGCAATTTTCAACACTCCCTTTCAACAAGAAAGGCATTCAAATCAAACTTGATCCTAAACCTTTGGAATGTTATGCATGCAACATTTCTCTCAGGTTTTGTTTCTCTAGCAACTCCAGAAATAAAAATATCCAACTTGAATCAAAATGATGCCTCTGTCATCAACGTCTCTAATTGCTATTGCCTCTGTCGACTGAAAACTCTGCACCTCTGTGCTCTTCATTATCTGACTACTCTAGCCTCTGTCACTTTCATCTCTGACTGCATCAATCACATTGATTCCTGCTGCTGCATCCATGTTGCTGCTGGTCCTATCTCCCAACACTGCATTCACACTGCACCTCCTCTCATCATGCTGCATCGTGCTGCCCACTGCTGCACTGCAAATAAATTACCAAGAAGTAAGTAACTGATCTCCCAACTGACCTCCCTATTGGGCTAGAAACATCCTCTGATGTTGAAGCTTCCTCTGCTGCTCCATTCACATCTGCCTCTACCCACTCAGCTAGTATTGCTACTCCTTGTCAGGGCTCCTATAGGAAGGTCTAATCAAAGAGGTTGGGTACCCCAATGATCCTACCCCTATTCCAACCTTCTTGAGACTATCACTCCACATCGCCCTACCTCCTGCCTGGAGGTATGGATGCATGTGATCCCTCTACCCACTTGGCTCGAAATTCCCCCTACTGGAGGTCTCTGCATGAGTGCATGCCCCCACTTGGTCTCCTTTCGACTTCTCTAGTTGTCGCTGCTTCACAACCTCCTGAATCTGCTTCAACAATTGTGGCTCCTTCACAATTGTCTGAGACTTCTTCTGGCACTGCATGTTGAGAGGTAATGTATTCTCCCTCTCAACCACCAAGTCTCCATCAGTTGCCTTGCTCCTCAAGGATTTGCATGCATCTTGAACCTCAAGAGCATACAGGTTCTTGACTTGTGAACCAATCTGCTTCACCTGTCTAGTGGTGATGTGTCAAAGGAAAACCTTTCCCTTACTGAAGACTACATCATAGCCTTTGTCTTCTAGCATTGCGATTTACACCAAATTTTTTCTCAGTCCTGGTACATACTTAACATCGGTCAAGGTAATGAGAGCTCCATGTGAACCCTCTGAAAAAAATCCATGCCTACACCTGAGACACTATACTTTTCATCATTACCCATCGCTATGAGTATCTGGAGATCTTTCTCCTCCAAGGTATTGAACAAACTCTTGCCACTAGTCATGTGGAAAGGAGCTCCACTATCAAGAAACCAACCACATCCCACCATCGATGAAACCATGCATGCGAAGAGTGTGAAATCCAACTCGAACCGTGAGGCTAGTGCCTCACCTTCTGATCCTTCCAAGGACCCCTTCTTGGATTTCTTCAGTGGAAAATTTGTAACAAAATGGCCTACCTCATGACAATGAAAGCATCACACTTTCGATTTGTCAAACTTCTTCCCACCATGGGAAGAACTCGATTTGGGATGAGAATCATTCTCCTTCCCTTTCCTCGCCTTACTCGCTAAGGCACAATTTTCTTCAACCTCCTTGGATGAAGAACCATCTATGGTGCTTCTTCTTATCTCCTCCTACATCAGATCCGATCAAAGTCGTTCCCAATCTCGTAATTTCTCTCTTCCATTTACTGAGTCTTGGTAGCTATGCTAGCTCTTAGGAAGATCGAGGAGTGCAAGACTCACCATGTCATCATCGGCTATCGTGATCCCTACACTTCCAAGCTCATCCCTGAAGGTGGTGAGCTTTTTTAGATATGTAGAGAACATGTCACCCTTTCACACTTGATTTTCCAAATCTTATCTTTCAGTGCCAACTTCCTTTGATCACTGTTGTTCTGATATAGATTTTTCAATGTTTTCCACGTCGAAAATGGTGTCTCCTTTCGATGTAGACTCGAGATTATGTGGTCTCTAACTCCCTCCAAAAAGATTCTCCTTGCTCTAGCCACACATTTCTTCCACTTCACCAATTTTGTAGCATTAGCCGAGGCTAGAATGGGGACTTCTTGATCAATGAATTCCTTTAGACCATTATCCTCTAATACTGCTTCCATGCGATCCTTCCAAGCTATATAATTCGAACTGCCATCAAGAGCATATTCAAGCCTTAAACCATTGAACACCATTGGTGAAATTGAGATGTGATAAGAACTTGATTTCTATATTCAGGAACCACAAACTTCGAACTTCTCCCTTCTTGTATACTGTTCTCTCCTTTAATCACCTTTGCTCTCATACCATGTAAAATTTCCCACTATAGATCAACAGATTATGCAATATACTAAAGCAAAATACAAGATCTACTTCTACAAAAACTTTGCGGAAGCTTAATCGAATATGAGCAAGATCAAATAAGAACACATATAACTGAGAATGAGAAAGAAATCACATATGAACACAGAAGAATAATCTAGGGAAGTCCTTAGCCTAAAACCTCAATCTCTGTAATATCATATAAGTGGAAATAATGTCTGGATTACACAAAGCCTTAGCTCAGAAGCTATCCAGCTCTCAGTACAATCCCTCTGCTACTCATAGATAGTCAAAGGCTTCTCACAAACCTTCTCCTTTTCCCTCCAAGCCTCCTATTTCCTTGTGCGGTTTTTCCTGGGGTCCAGTGCTTCTACTTGTGTGAATTCCCACCTCACATTGCTCGCTTGGCTCAGTAGTAACTACGCAATCCTGAAGGAGATAATTCTTTTTGCATGGATGAGTTTCTTGTTATCACTCTAAGAAGCTCTCCTAGGTTGCAGATCGAAGGTGCCTCGTAATATATAATCTTCAATATTGTTCTCTGAACTATTGGAATGGATAATGGTTTGGATCAAGCTAGATAACCATTTCAACTATGTTTCCATTCCAGACATGCATGAACACCCTCAGCTTGACAAGGATTTAAACCACTAATGCTTTATAGTTTGTAGATTCAATGGATGGATGGAGAATACTGACCATACCAGCAGATGCATATATATAAACACATATGAATGGCTAGCTACAGGCAGTAAAAGAAGCTTGCAAATCTAATTTATCAACGCAGAGATAAGATGACAGTTATCTGGAATTAGACACAAAAGAAAGCTAAACAACCTGTTCAAGTGCAAGCTTAGGACATAAGAGAAAATGAAAATTGAACATATAACAACAAAAGAAACTTGTTTTACTGGAATGAAGATGAGAAGCTTCAAGGAACATAGTAGCAAAAGTCTCCAAAAGTTGAACCCTTTGTTACATTTAATTCTCAGCCATTTCTAGGCCTTTTACAATGCTCCTGAGCTCTTCAAAGGCTCAGAGTGTCTTAATCTATCCTTTTGTCTATTTAAACAACCTTGATGCCATGACTAGGCATGCATGGCTCAGAGGTTTCTTCTTCTGACAAAAGAGTAATCGCATTCAGGTGGTTTTCTGTGATGGCAGGGAGCTCTCTCGTACTAGAGATGCCCCACGATCATTTTTCAGTTTTGGATGTGTCGTGTTATGGCTCCATGCTCGCTTCAGGTCGATTTGGTTGTGTTGCACTGTGACTTTTCCCTTTTCGGCCTCTGGCCGCCGGCAACTATCTCCCAGCCTCTGTTTTGTGTAGGAATGGGTCTTCGGGCCTTTGTTTTCCTTTTGAAATCCTTTTCAAATGCTAACAGTGACTATTTTCTGTTATAAATAGCGAAATGATGCAATATTGTAAATTCCCACCCATCTCTATTCATTTCGGACTTAAAAAGTCCTTAAAACTAGGCTATTCTCCCATCAAGTCCACCCTCTGGGACACTATTGCAAGTCGCACATGGCTTATCCCTGTGTTCCCTTTGTAATTTGAAATACTTAAAAAACATGGAAAATACATTAAAAAATGGCTCCCTCTAGACTTCAAATATTATATATTTCCCTTCCTGGACCCTTTCGTCTGGGTATTATCGCATATCGCAAATCCTTGCTTCCCTTTGTATTTTGTTAAAATATGAAATACAAAAAAAATGAATTAAAAAGGCTTTCCCGCCCATATACTTGTGCATAGGCCCCGCCTCTTAAGGTTTCTCTGATAGCGAAACATCAATGTAACGTGGGTCGTTGATCTGCATGTTTCCTATATAGGAAAAATCCTCCAACTGATAGTACATTGTCCCTTCCTCTGATCTCAACTGGGTTTCTAACTGAACTGACATGCATATGTTATTAATGAGAGAATATTCAGTTATCTAAAGAGCAGCAGTTATATGCATGCAAGCATTAACTAACCGAACTCACAATTAATTCCACAAAGTGTTGGAACTAATCTAACTGGACTTAACTCAGTTAACTGACCTAACTAACTACAACTCAAAGTACAACTCATCTTGATCTCCTTTAATCAAGGGATAACTTCCTCAATCAATGGAGAAACTATTGCATGTCTTCACATAGACTTCGTGTTTGATTTCCTACAACTAATTAACTCAAGATGAATTAATTAATTATTTTACAAATAGCTGCTAAGATCAAATTTGAATTTTACTTCTCAATTTTAGTTTAGGGACTAACTAAAATTGGAATCCATCCTGAAATTCTATTTATAGCAATGCTATTTTTAGCATTTCTATTTTATCATTCCTTGTTGCTATTTCCAACGTTGGTACCTGAGATGTTATTTATAGAAATTATGTTTATAGCATTTCTATATTTAGCATTTCTTTTTGCAATTTTCAACACTTCCTCTCAATAAGAAAGGCATTCAACTCAAACCCAATCCTAAACCTTTGGAATGTTCTGCATGCAACACTTCTCTCAAGTGTTGTTTCTCCAGCAACTCCAGAAACAAAAATATCCAACCTGAATCAGAATGATGCCTCTGTCATCAAATTCTCTGACTGCTATTGCATCTGTCAGCTGAAAATGTTGTACCTCTGTGCTCTTCAGTATCTGACTACTCTAGCCTTTGTCACTTTGATCTCTAACTGCATCAATCACACTGATTCTTTCTACTACATCCGTGCTATTTCTGGTCCTATCTCCCAACACTGCATCTGCACTGCACCTCCTCTCATCATGTTGCATCGTGCTGCCCACTGCTGCATTGCAAATTAGTTAATGAGAAGTAAGTAACTGATCTCCCAACTGACCTCCCTGTTGGACTAGAAACATCCTTTGATGCTGAAGCTTCTTATGCTTCTCCATCCACATCTGTCTCTACCCACTTAGCCAGTCCTGCTACTCCTCGTCAAGGTTCCTGTAGCAAGGTCTAATCAAAGAGGTTGGGTACCTCAGTGATCCTGCACCTATTCTAGCCTTCTTGAGACTGTCACTCCACATTGTCGTACCTCCTACCTGGAGGTATGGATGCATGTGATCCCTCTGCCCACTTGGATCGAAATTTCCCCCTACTGGAGGTCTATGCATGGATGGATGCCTCCACTCGGTCTCCTCTCGGCTACTCTAGTTGTGGCTACTCCACAACCTCCTGAAGCTGCTTCACCAATTGTGGCTCCTTCACAATTGTCTAAGACTTCTTCTAGGGCTGCATGTTGAGAGGTAATGTATTCTCCCTCTCAACCACCAAGTCTCCATCAACTTCCTTTCTCATCAAGGCTTTGAATGCATCTTTAACCTCAAGAGCATATAGGTTCTTGACTTGTGAACCAATCTGCTTCACCTGTCTAGTGGTGATGTGTCAGGAAAACTTTTCCCTCACTGAAGACTACATCATAGCCTTTGTCTTCTAGCATTGCAGTCGACACCAAATTTTTTCCCAATCCTGGTACATACTTAACATCAGTCAAGGTAATGCGAGCTCCATGCTCCCTCTAAAAAACAATTGTGCCTACACTTGAGACACTATACTTTTCATCATTAGCCATTGCTATGAGTATTTGGAGATCTTTCTCCTCCAAGGTATTCAACAAACTCTTGTCGTCAGTCATGTGGAAAGCAGCTCCACTATCAAGAAACCAACCACATCCCACCATGGATGAAACCATGCATGTGAAGAGTGTGAAATCCAACTTGAACTGTGAGGCCAGTGCGTCACCTTCTGATCCTTCCAAGGATCCCTTCTTGGATTTCATTAGTGGAAAATTTTTAGCAAAATGGCCCACCTCATGACAATTAAAGCATCGCACTTTTGATTTGTCAAACTTCTTCCCACCATGGGAAGAACTCGATTTGGGATGAGAATCCTTCTCCTTCCCTTTCTTTGCCTTACTCGCTAAGGCGCAATTTTCTTCATGCTCCTTGGATGAACAACCATCTCTGGTGCTTCTTCTTATCTCCTCCTGCAATAGATCTGACCAAAGTCATTCCCAATCTGGTAGTTTATCTCTTCCATTTACCGAGTCTTGGTAGCTATGCCAGCTCTTAGGAAGACAGAGGAGAGCAAGACTCACCATGTCATCATCAACTGTCGTGATCCCTACACTTCCAAGCTCATCCCTGCAGGTGGTGAGATTTTTTTGATATGTAGAGATCATGTCGCACTTTTCACACTTGATTTTCCAAAGCTTGTCTTTCAGCGCCAGCTTCCTCTGATCATTGTTGTTTTGATATAGATCTTTCAATGTTTTCCACATGTCCCCTTCCCATGGATACTCGAGACTATGTGGTCTCGAACTCCCTCCAAAAGGATTCTCCTTGCTCTAGCCACACATTTATTCCATTCCACCAATTCTGTAGCATTTGTTGTTGCTAGCTTGGGGACTTCTTGATCAATGAAGTCCTTTAGGCCGTTATCCTCTAATACTTCTTCCATGCGATCCTTCCAAGCTATATAATTTGATCAAGAGCATATTCGAGCCTTAAACCATTGAACGCCATTGGTGAAATTGAGATGTGATAAGAATTCGATTTCTATATTCAGGAACCAAAAACTTCGAACTTCTCCCTTCTTGTATATTGTTCTCTCCTTTGATCACATTTTCTCTAATACCATGTAGAATTTCCCACTGTAGATCAACAGATTATGCAATATACTAAACAAAAATACAAGATCTACTTCTGCAAAAAACTTTGTGGATGCTTAATCGAATATTAGCAAGATCAAATAAGAACACATATAACTGAGTGATCTAAAAATGGGGCTCTTAGGCTTCTTGTCTAACTTACAAGAACCTCTCCCACTCTCAAAGCTTTAAATCTTCCCAACTATTATTGATTAACCAATGTGGAACTAATAAGTGCTTGATAATATGGGTGTATGCTTGTATTTGTTTTCAACTGATTACTTGCTTTAAAATTTGTTGTTTTAGCTTATATGTAAATGTGCTGATATATGTTATATGTATTATATATATTTATATTATTATAATTATATTATATATATATATATTATATTTATCTTATATATAACAGTAAACAATGCAACAATAAACAATCACACAAAAACAACAATTTAATTAGGAGTTCACCCACAACTCTTGGGCTACATCTCCGTGAGCTCTAGTCAACTCAACTAGGCTCTCTGGGATTATGGTATAAGTCTTTTTTACAAGCTCTTTGGCTTAACTCCTATTGTTTTACATAGAAACAGTGGGTTCAGACACCATGTTATTCCATGGCTCTTGAAACTCTGGCTCTTGGCTCTGACTCTTGGCTCTGGCTCTTGGCTCTTGGTTCTGGCTCTTAGCTCTGACTCTGGCTCTTTGGCTCTAGCTCTGGCTCTCTAGATCTTTGGCTCTGTCTTCTTTCTACTCTCTATCAGTTTACAACCCTCTTGGCTTTTCACTTGGCTGCTCTTTTTTCTTCTGCACTACCTCTTTTTCCTTAGCTTCCTTCTTTGGCATCACTTTTAGCAACAAAAACCCCAATAATCAACAACAACTCAGCAGCCCCTATCTCTGTCATTTTGTGGCTTTTAAGCCAAATCGACGTTGTTGGTTCATTTTCCCTTTTGGGCCCTTTGTCTTCCAACCACGGTCTGCTTAAATCCCTTCTTTGAGCATTAGCAATCATTGCTAAACACCCTCAATGATGGATGCCACCTATACTGTAACGGAATGGGTCATCGGGCCTTTAAAATCCCAAAATTGGTCTTTTTTTGTTAACACAGGGAAACACTGCAAAAACATAGAAAATCCTAGAAAAAATTGTTCATCAGATTTGAAATTTTCATAATTGTGCTTTATATCCCTACCGCGTCCGCCTAAAATCGCTATTGCAAGTTACTTCAACCTTGTTCCAAGGTTTCCCTTCGTATATTAAAAATATGTTAAAACACTAAAATCCCGCAAATATGGCCTTGGGTGGATTTGAAATGACATTCAATAGCCTTAAGGAACCCTTTTGGGTCCGGTTTATCGCATCGGCACTTTATCCCTTTGTATTTCGTTTAATAAATGAAATACACAATTACAAAGGAAATTGGCGTTTTCCGGACTTCAAAACATATGTGTTTCGATTAATAAACTCCATCGGTCCTATTATATTATTATATATATATATATATATATATATATATATATATATATATAATATATCGCAATTCGTGTATCACAGGGACCCGGGGTAAGCCATATGGCATGAATGATGCCAACGCTGATTACAATCCGCCGATATCAGTGATTAGCATATCACTCGGCCTAATCCCATCGCATATCTGCCTCTGATCCGACCCACAGATTGTGATTCACCAGTCGGATCTGGAACGTTGATTGGCCAGATCTGATGGCTCCTGTTCACTGTCCCTTTGACCTCAGATAGGGTTGTTTTCGCTGTTTTCTCATGTTTTTTGGGTTCCAATAGTGTAATCTGAATTTTCTTAAACTTCCCCTTTTTCGATAGTTTTTGACCTTTTGGGAGATTTTGAAGACTTAGAGGGCTTTTGGGACCCATTTTCAAGGGATTTTGCCCCTTTTTCCAAGGAATATAGGCAACTTCATTTTATGATAACTTCTGCATCCTAAGTAAGTTTTGGCCCATTCAAGTTGTAGTAGATTCAGAATGATACGATCTCTATAATGGGGCTAGTTCCAAGAACTTCCTTGGACTTTCATTTTCCTCAGTGAGGAACACTTAGACTTAGGAGTCTATCCAAAATCCATTTTGGATCACGCCTTCCCACTAAAAGAAATTTTGGTCTCCAAAAGAATAATACACTGATTTGAGCAGTAAATGAGAGTGACTCACCCTCTTCTTTCAGCCTCCCTACACTTTCCTTTGCATAGTGTCTCTGAACCAAAGTTTCTAACCACTTCCCTTCTTGGATTGGCTGGTCTTCTTGGGAAGAACTGTCTTCCTCCTTGCCTTCCTACAGAACTTCTACTGAAATGGTTATAGAAGGTAGTTTTGAGCTTCTCTACCTTGATCATTGATCCAAGGTGGATGAAACAAATGTGAAGTACATCTGCTCCACAAAACTTTCATTTGTACCTATTTGACAAGTTGTCAACAACAACAGAAATACAGACAACAACTAGATGCCCTAAACTCCTTCTTCAACAAAGAAACATATTTCACATCTTGTGAACACCTCCATGCCTTACTATAGAAATTTTGAATAATATGACACTTATTCACAGAGATTATCCCAATTATACACTAATTTCAGAATACATGCATAATACATGACCTCCTCTACGTTGATCATCAATTTTGCAGTATTAAGAAACATTCACATGCGCACATTGAAGCATCAATCACACATATCAACACAATATGTACATGGGGAAAGCATAAAGCTGAAAACCCCCAACTATCTGTATATTATATTGATTGAGAACATGTAACAATACATGTACAATACTCCTCACAAGTACTCAGTACTATCTCCACTTGTTACACACAAACTAGCTCAGATCTGAATCAATCACAAGTTCAAATCTCTTCCACTGCTTGCCTGCCTCCACTGCGCAATCCTACATGAGAATGGTGAGAATGGCTGATCCAAATTCGTATTTCCCTTGGATATACCATGCAATCCTCATTAGCAATACTCAATCCATTGATTGTGCAAATCTCATGCACAACTATAGTCACAACTGACAGTTGTCTTGCCCTTTCACTCACCTCTAACACTTGTCTCCATTGAACTGTCCATGCACTGAGTTAACTGATGTATTCTTCAATTGCTTTATGAGTTAATAATTAGTGAATTAATTAATAATTAATTCACACCACTCATCACTAGTGTATTTGTCAGTTAGACTAAATACAACTAGTTCAACTAAGTCAAACTGAACACAACTCCATCAACTCCTGATCCAACTCCATAGAACTCAATCACTGAAGTCCTAAATGAAGTCCTCCATGCAATAGCTCAAGTTACCCATAAGAAACACGTATTTCCTTCTGGCAGCTGCATGTGCCACATCCATAGCTCGAACTTAAGTGCTCCAAGAGGATAAGATAATGTTTATAGTCCAAATATTATTAAGAGCTAATAATATTCGACTGTTCTATTTTTAGATTGGCAGTCTAAAAATAGACTCCGCCATATGTCTAAAAATAGAAGTCCATCTATTTTTACCAACATGACCAATCATCCACAAATAGCATCCTGCAACTCATAGACCATGATCCATATGTCTAAAAATAGACATAGACTTTTCGCCAAAAATAGCCTGCGGGACCACTTAGTGAAGGTGACTTCTTTTCACTAAGATCCATCATCTTGTTGCATTTTCAACACTCCCTCTCAACAATATATGGATTATCTGCAACCCCTATCCTGTAACTCTGGAATGTTCTGCATGCAACACATCTACCCAATCCACTTGCTCCAACAACACTTAGAACAAAAACACTCCCAACTGACCACTCTGTTGGTTTAGGAACATACTCTGATGTTGAAGCTCTACCTACTACTGACAAGTGCTCCCTCTCTGAAATCTATGCTACTGCAACATATCCATGCATCTCGCACCATTGCACACCTCTCTGTGCCACCTAGCACTCTGCAAAACACTTGTGTCTCTCGCATCGCTACAGCCTGCTAGCTATGCGTTGTCCTGGGATTCCCTGCACTATCGCTCTCTATGCTGCTCCATCCGCATCTATCTCTACCCAATCAGTCAGCTCCTGCTACTCCACATCAGGGCTCCTGTAGCAAGGTCTCATCCAATAGGTTAGGTACCTCAAGGATCCTGCCCCTCCTCCTTGGAACTATCACTCTATATCGCCCCACCTCCTACCTGGAGGTATGGCTACATGTGATCCCTCAGCCCACCTGGCTCGAATTTTTCCCCTACTGGAGGTCTCTACATGAGTAGATGTCTCTACTCAATCTCCGCTTAGCTTCCCCAGTTGCGGTTTCTCCACAACCTCCTGAAGTTGCTGCACCAATCATGGCTCCTCCACAATTGTCTAAGACTTCTTCTGGCTCTGCATGTTGAGAGGTAATATACCCTCCCTCTCAACCACCAAGTCTCCATCAATTGCCTTGCTGCTCAAGGCTTTGCATGCATCTTGAACCTCAAGAGCATACAGGTTCTTGACCCGTGAATCAATCTGCTTCACATGTCTAGTGATGATGTGTCTAAGGAAAACCTTTCCCTTATGAAGACTACATCATAGCCTCTATCTTCCAACATCGTGATCGGCACCAAGTTTCTCTTCAGTCCTAGTACATACTTGACATCGGTCAAGGTAAAGCGAGATCCATGCTCCCTCTGGAAAATAACCGTGCCTACACTTGAGACACTATACTTCTCATCATTACCCATCGCTATGAGTATCTGGTGATCTTTCTCCTCCAAAGTACTGAACAAACTTTTGTTGCCGGACATGTGGAAAGAAGCTCCACTATCAAGAAACCAACCACTTCCCATCATGGACAAAACCATGCATGCGAAGAGTGTGAAATCCAACTCAAACTGTGAAGCAAGTGCCTCACCTTTAGATCCTTCCCCAGATCCCTTCTTGGATTTCCTCTTCATTAGATGCCTTTGATGAATATTTGTCCCTGGTATTCCCCCTGATCTCCTCTTGCACAAGATCCGACCAAAGTCTCTCCCATCCTGGCAATTCCTCCCAACCATTAACAGAGTCCTGATAGGAATGCCAACTCTTCAGAAGACCAAGAAGAGCCAAGCTCACCAAGTCCTCATCATCAACAGTCACCCTCATACTTCCCATCTCATCCCGGCATTGGGTGAACTTCGTGAGATACTGGGGCATATTGTCTCCATTCTCACACTTAGATGTTTCTGATTTTATCCTTGAGCACCATTCCACCAGCTCAAAACTCAACCGCTTCTGATCTAAAATTCGTGAGAACAAAGTATTTCTCGTACAGAGATTGATTGTATGGGCATTCACTGGATATCTCACCTTCCAAAGAAGGATGAATCCAGAAGCTACCTGGCCCAATTACAAACTCTACCTGAAGAAATAAAATGTAAACACTTTTTGAATAATAGATCTGATGATCAATCCTCGCTTTGATATCATGTAGAACTTTTTCTACAAATCAACCAGCTCCGATACCATGTAGAAATTTTGAATAATATGACACTTATTCACAGAGACTATCCCGATTATACACTAATTGCAAAATACATGCATAATACATAACCTCCTCTACGTTGATCATCAATTTAGTAGCATTAAGAAACATTCACCTGCGCACATTGAAGCATCAATCACACATATCAACACAGTATGTAACCAAGGAAAGCATAAAGTTGAAAACCCCCAACTATATGTATATTATATTGATTGAGAACATGTAACAATACATAGTACAATACTCCTCACAAGTACTCGGTACTATCTCCACATGTTACACACAAACTAGCTCAGATCTGAATCAATCACAGGTTCAAATCTCCTCCACTGCGCAATCCTGCATGAGAATGGTGAGAATGGCTGATCCAAATTCGTATTTCCCTTGGATATACCATGCAATCCTCATTGGCAATACTCAATCCATTGATTGTGCAAATCTCATGCACAACTATAGTCACAACTGATAGTTGTCGTACCCTTTCACTCACCTCTAACACTTGTCTCCACTGAACTGTCCATGCACTAAGTTAACTGATGTATTCTTCAGTTTCTTTATGAGTTAATAATTAGTGAATTAATTAATAATTAATTCACACCACTCATCACTAGTGTATTTGTTTGTTAGACTAAATAAAACTAGTTCAACTAAGTCAAACTGAACACAACTCCATCAACTCCTGATCCAACTCCACAGAACTCAATCACTGAAATCCTAACTGAATTCCTCCATGCAATAGCTCAAGTTATCCATAAGAAACACGTATTTCCTTCTGGCAACTACATGTGCCACATCCGTAGCTCGAACTTAAGTGCTCCAAGAGGATAAGATAATCTTTATAGTCCAAATATTATTAAGAGCTAATGATATTCAACTGTTCTATTTTTAGATTGGCAGTCTAAAAATAGACTCCGCCCATATGTCTAAAAATAGAAGTCCATCTAATTTTACCAACATGACCAATCATCCACAAATAGCATCCTGCAACTCATAGACCATGATCCATATGTCTAAAAATAGACTTTGCGCCAAAAATAGCATGCGGAACCACTTATTGAAGGCGACTTATTTTCACTAAGCTCCATCATCTTGTTGCATTTTCAAAACTTACGTCTACATACAAATGATGGACTAGACAACCATCCCACAAAACATGCTTTAAAATAAATGACCTTCAAGTCAAGAATGTAGAAAAAAAAGACCATTTGGAATCTTTTTCAAAAGATGAAACACTTCATCATTATCTCCATCTAGGAGACCAAGTTAACTTCTCCCAAATCAATATTGCATCACATGCATGTCAAAGAAATCATCCCCGCAAGTTAATTACACGTACATGTTTAAATACAAGGAAAACATCATCATCCATGTGTTCATGCATCTCAGCTCATGCATGCATTTTATCTTTCAACTTTCACTTAAGCACACTGTACTTTTGAAGCTGAAATGAAATATAATGTTGCAGCAACAAAGTGAGTCTCCTACTCAACATCTCCATTTACCTACTTGGAAACATCTGCAACTTGCATTCCATTAACAAAGAAATGCAAATAGATGCATCAATAGACATGCAATCTTAATCGGATAAGAAATCTAATCATTTATTACCAATCCCTTTCAAAGGACTTGCCTTTGTCTGCACATCAACATCAACATGTGAATCATTCTGAGACACATCACTCATAGAATCTTCCTTTCCATTTCTACCATCTTCTCTTTCCACTTTTTTTAGCTTTGGTGGAAGCATTGTTGGATTTAGTATCCAACATTTTGTAGCAAGACGTCCTTGCTTATGGTAGTAAGTGCATTGTATGTGCATCCTCTTGACAACATGATTTTCCTTGTCCAATGGACCTTTGGTTTCTTGCTTCTTTTCCTTCAAAAGTTTCCTGTATGTGGCCATTCTCTTCCAACATCTAGAAAAATCATGGTTATCCAAACCACAAAAGGAACATGCAACTCTTTCCCCATGCTTATGTGGAAATTTACCATGCTTTGGAAAATCAAAAGCAATGTGTTTAGAACCATATTTATACCTACCTCTTCCACCTTTATTGCTTTCATGAGGAGGTGAATTGAGTGAAGAATTGGCTCCCTTTACAACACCATCAATCTCTTCAAGGTTATCAGAGTTTCCACAACTCTCTGGTTCAAGTGTGTGCTTCTAAACACCTGCATCCTACAAATGATGTTTGAAGCCATTGCATTCCTCTTGAATACAACCTTCACACTTCTAAGGTAGAGGACATGAAATGAAACTCCTTTTGGGACTGTTTCAATGACCTTCATGGCAGCTTTGGAATTCTCTTCATAAGATTGTCCATAGCCAAGACCCAAATAATTAGGCCTTTCCTCAACCATTATTGGTTCAAAAATACCTTATGCATGCTTTCCCAAGCCCTTTCCTTCATAGCCCATCTTGGACATTAGCTCTGAACCTATGCCTCTAGTATGTTTTTCAAAAGAACCAATACAAGAATTCTCAGAAGAATTTGAAGACAAACTGGAATGGCTTACCTCTTCTTCAAGCTGATACTTAACTAAGGCTTCTTGGGCAAAAAAGAGCTATGACTCCAACTCATGCATCCTTTTCAGGTTCATATTTGCAATATGAATTTGCCTCTCCATTTCCTGCAATTTGTCAAAAAGCATCTGCTTCTCTTCCTCCACGAAATTCAATTGCTTTCTAAGTATGCTACTCTTCCTTCCATCCTCATACATTTCTCTTACCATATCCATCATGATGAATAAGTCTTGTTTCATGTCTTCATCAAAGACTTTTGTGAAGAAAGGAGAATTTGAGGACTTACTTGTAGAAGTTGTCATTATTCCAATGAACAAAAGAACTTCAAATAAGAATAACAAAGAGATTTATTCAAGCAACCTTTTGCAACAACCCTCTTGTGCTTCAAGGACTACTTTGAGGTCCTTTGGGATAAAAGAATGCCTTCAGGCCTTCTCCTTCTTTTCCTTCCTGGACTAAGCTATCAATAACTTTCCCTTCACCTCTGCAAACTTAGAAAATAGTTAGTTTGCAAACAAGCATACATCAATCAACCAATATCAATAACCTAGTATAGGATACAGATATGGGAATTTCCTAGGATAATCTGATCCTTTTTCAAATTGTTTGAATCATATGAAGTTTAAAGTGTGTTAAATTTTGGGAGTATTTTGGAAAGTGATCACTTTCCAGTGGTCTAGTATAATTATTATTCACATCTGGAATGAAGTAACAACTAGCCAAGAATACACTCTATTTTGCTTGATGTAATTATTGTATACGAACCATGAATTTTCATAATATAAATTCTTGTTTGGAGAAAACAAAAAAACATAAACCAATGAAATCCACATTATTTTCTACTCCTTATCCACATAATTAATTATACACCTTTTGTATGACATACTCATCAATAGAACTTTCGAGATTAATTTTAAAAGACTAATTGTAATATAAAAATAGTTCATGTAACTTTTGTTTGATTAAAAAAATTGTTATTTCAAAAATTAATTTTAAATCACAAGTTTATAAGTGATATTAATATGATTTTACTATAATATTATGATGATCATGATAATTAATGTCCACTAAGACCAAAGTGGTCCATCATACCTTAAGAAAAGAGATTAATTGAGACATTTTAATATTTTATTTCTATGATCAAATAGAAGTGAAAGGGGTGTTCCTAGATTGCTATAGTTTTCCTAACTAAATAGTTCAAGAAGGTTGGTGTTGGGCACGGGATCCCCCAAGGGAAGTTTTGGGGCTTAAAGCCCAGATTTTGACTAAATCCGATAAAGACCCCGTAATTTGTGGGCGCAGAGCGCGAAGTTGTAAATGAGCCATAAGGTTGTCCGCCCTCAATTTTGTAATGTAATGTCGACTTTAGAGATCTGCGAGGCTCTAAGTAAGTGAATAGAACTATGGAGTCAATAGAAGAATTGAGTCTTATCTTAGTGTAGAGTCGAGTCTTGGGTCGTAGAGCAGGAGAAGGCTCTGCAGTTGAGTGCGCAGAGGCCTAGTAGTCCGTAGCTGAGTGCGCAAGCCTCTGCAGCTAAGTGCGCAGGGCGAGTTGGGTCTATAACCATTAGAGAAGTAATAAAGAGAAGTTTCATATCATTTATGTGTATATTTCTCATGTTTTGTGCATTGAATGTATTGGATATAAATTGCAATATCACTGTTTATATGGTGCACGAGCTTATATGATTGTGTTGATTAATTGAATATAAGATAAAGTATCTATTTACGCGAAGTTAACTAACAGTTATAAGAAGATAAGTAAGATCCGTGGTGTAACTTGGATTGCTACCTTAGCAGTGCGAAAGCACCTCAACCCTTGGGTGGGGCTGCGTGAAGGCAATTATAACAAATCGCAAAGGTACCGCAGGTTAGGATACTGTGCAAGGTGACCTGCGCAAAGGTATTCACAGTTGGACTAAATCAACCCCTCAGACATCTTCAGGGTGCAGAAACTTGGTTCCAGCAACCCCCCATACTACTTCAAGTGAGACCTCAGTCCGTACTCCATGGACTATTGCCACAAGTGCCCGTAGTGTAGGGATTTGTTTGGCTAATTAACTCTAAACCTGGGTTAGGCCCCTTCAAGCCAACAGTTTGTAGTATGGAAAAGGTTTTGAAAGTGAGAATGGATGTGAGTAAGAGTCGAGCAATCCACAATAAACTGTTTTTCATCTTTAAACTTCTTAATATCACACAATTGACACACTCTTTCTTCCCAAGGCATTTTGGGAATAGACTAATGCGTGGTTTCAATTTGAAGCTCATGAAAGTTAGTTCTTATCTTTAATGTTCATTTTCTTCTTAGCACTAGTCAAGACTAAGAGATACTTATGATTAGCGAGAGTGGGGTTGATCACCTCCTTATAATACCTTAGCTTCCTCTTCCTTTCAGTGCCTAATCATCCTATAATTTGTCCTTAAATTTAGAAGTAATAGTATTTGTAATATTATCTTTATTCTTCAAGATGATCTCGTCCTTTAATCCCCAATATTCGAGCCAAGACTGGGCATCCTTGTATGAATCCCACTTGAGCCGGAAGTGGGGTTTCTTGCTAAATTTAGAAGAAATTTTGGGGAACTTCTTGGTTTCCATGTTGTAAAGTTTCTTTTTATACATCAGATAGCGAAACATGGTCATGCTTTCAATGGGGTAAATTACAGCTTCGGTCAAGAGGATAGGATAAGGATTATTACCTTTAATCTTTAGGTTGTAGGTTATAAATTGTTTTTGGATCAACTTGATCTTCCTGCATGATTCTCTAGATATATTGTAACCCCAAACCTCGCATTCGTATTAATATTATTATAACATTGTAAACATATATATGCTTTATTTTTCTTGACGTAATTGTTGTGTGCCAATGACAGGTTTTCATCATATAAATTCTTGTTCAGGAAAAAAAACATAAACCAATCAAATCCAAGAATCACATATTTTATATTTCTTAACCACATAATTAATTATACACCTTTTTCCTGACATACTCATTAGTATAAAAGAGTAATTGTAACATAACCAGTGTAGATCCATTTAGAAGCACGACTGAGCCTAGAGGTGCATTCTATAGTCTAGTATGAGGGTAATGTGTGATTTCATCGGTGCTCACTTAGATTTGATACATGTCCCTTTTAAAATAAAAATAAAATTTTCTCGCAATAGAAAATAAATGTCAATCAAAATAAATAACAAAAATGAATATGCATCCTTAGTTTTAATTAAAAGTATTATAAAACATCAATAATCGCAACCTCACTATCGTCATCAATTTGTTGTTGATATTACAATCCAATGTGGTAAAAATATTTCATTCACTCTCTCACATAAATAAACTAGCCTATATCCATCTTAACTCTGGATCTACCAAGGGCCAAGAGGGATCTAATCTCTTGAGGCACAAACCTCTTTTAGAGTGAAAAGAGATTTGATCTCTCTCTACGCTTGGTAGATTCAGAGTTAAGATGGCTCTAGGCTTATATATATATATATATATATATAGAGAGAGAGATATAGAGAGAGAGAGAGAGATGAGAGAGATTCTTATACATAAGAATACCATGGGAAACAACCAAGGGTTGTCAAAACCTAGAGCTCAAAAACTACCAACAGTAAATTGACTATTTTACCTCAAATTTAGTTTAATAATTCATTTTATTGATTTTATTTTAGTTTATTTTATTTTTTATTTATATGTAATTTGACCAAGTCAAAATGTTTACATATCAGGAAAGGACATTACAAAAAATCTTCCATACAGGATAGGACATTACAACGTCTCCTCCACACTGGGATAGAGAACACCTCTCGATGCAAATATTTCGATGTCCACATAACGTCATTTAATTTCATAACAACTTTAAAAAGAGATCAAGTAACTAGAAGTAAAGAAAAGTGTGAGTAATATGTTTAAACTTTATACTTTTCAAAAATATTTCAACATGCTATTTAAATAAACTATTTCAAGATATATATTAACTAATTTATATGATATCAACTTCAAGAGTGGTTGGTTTTGGTGGCATCATTCAGGATGACAAATCCTATCCCTTGCATGTCTATGCCTACTTCTGTGGTGTGACTACAAATAACCTAACCAAGTTTCTTGTAGTTGAGAAAGGTTTAGAAGTTGTAGTTAGAGAGGGATACCATTTGATTCAAGTTCATGGTGTCTCCTAAGTGGTTATACAATGTATATTGAATGGGCACACAGTACACAAAACAGTTCACAGTTGGCATTTACAGGAAGTGGTTACAAACATACAAAATTTATTATTAAATTTTGACTATATTATTCCCTAGCATACGCGGCAGGACGACAATCATGTAGCAAATGTAGTGTCAAAGTGGGGTACTCTTGAACAACATTTGGCCTTGGATGGGCCCTAGAGGGTTGTGTCATTACAAGCAGACATCCACAAGGTAAAGCAGTGGGTGGAACATGAAAAATTAGTAGCAATTGTTATCCTCGATGGGGGTGGATGTCCTTGCCATAACGTCATCACAAAGAATGATTAACATGCTCAACTATGGAATGACACATCAGTTACTGGCCTGGGAGCAAGATCCCATCCCTCCATCTATAATATCCTCATCCTCACGTGGAATATTCTCATTTCTTAGTTTAGGGCTTACCTACCCAACACTCGTCAGAAAAAAATGCAAGAAGGTGGTTGCAAGTTTTGTGGAGTACAACATTTCTTTTTCTCTTCAATCACAAAACTCATCAATTGAAATGGTAACACTCTTTCATGGTAGATTGAGTTCCTCCTGAAGTTCAGTGACCATCTCCACTTTTCTGACTCTAATATTGGAGGAAATAGCCTTCAATGGATCACAGACCCGGAAAATTCAGGAAGCACAGTCTTCACTTTCTCATCTCCATCCCTTTGCATATAAAACTAGATACTTTACTCCATATGGCCATCTATGACAACCCAGCAGAAAACTACAAACTCTTTGCAGGTCAAGAAGAGCTCAAACGAATTCTACATGACATCCGCTATAATTTGGATGACATAATGGCTGGACTAATGAGGGTAGATAAGTTTGTGGTTCTAGATTCCATCATGGAGTCTGATGAGCAATAGGAAGCACTAGCAGTTGTCAATGCTCATGTTCAGAACTCTCCCTTGCAAAACTCCTATCTGCTCTCTCTAGTCATCATTTCTGATTGATGGTTTCTCAATACTAGTTTTTCTCTCATCCTTGGCACAAAATTTGATTTTGGTTGCCTCCCTCTAGACTTAGTTCGACACGGTACCTCATAACTCATTTTGTTCTTAGGTGTGTTTTGGATATACCTCCATGGTTTTCATCCTATTGGCATATGACTAGCAAGCTTGGCATTATCATTTTCTAGTTTTTTTTTTATGTTTATATACTATGTAAACTCTCAAAGTAACAATGATCATCCTAGTCTATATGTATTTGAAGCTTTGTATTTGATATACTTTAGAATCATGTTCCTAAATCTCAATAGACGTTATGGAGACTGTTGGGTACCCTTGGCTGCATTTACTACCTCCTAGGGTCTTTCTTTTGGAAATTTTGATCAATTATCCATGTAAACTCTTTTTGACTTAATGGAAAATCTTTGACAAATCTTACAACAACAAAAAACTTTAGATACATTTATATATAAAATAAAATGTTAAATAATATATTTATATTTTGATGTTGTATATAGTAAAATATTCAATGTCCGAAGAAAAAGAAACATTGTTGGAGAAACCTTATCTAAGGATGACACTCTATAGGATTTGGGCATTTGGAGGATCACTGAGAGGATAGGACATACAACATCATAATTCTATCACCGACCCTTTATAGAGGGCATGTGTTTTGATCAACAAGAGGACTAATATGCTTATCTTATTAATGCTTTATCTATATCTATTTCTCAATTCATATGGATGGTTATTGTATATATGGTCTCTCTTATAACTTTAGGTGGCAGGTTTTGGACATGAATGAGCCTATATAACAGGCACGAGTTATTACGATGAACTTTACTATGTTTTTTCAAGACATACTATGGGCATGATATGATCTACAAAACCAGATTTGTCCTTTTGATTTTTGGTTGGTTACACTTTTTTGAATGCATAAGGTGCATCTTTTTTTTTTTTGATGTGGTTCACGGGCTTCGGTGATCAATGACCGCTACGTCCACATAAACGATCCCGGGTAGATCCAAGAAGGGATAAGTCCTGTAGGCTCATTTCGAAGCCTAACCCCGAGGGTGTCGAGGAGAAATGACCCCATGACCTCATAGTGAGGTTCTTATGGGACAGATACTCCACCAATTGAGCTAACCCTATAGGCATGTAAAAGGTGCATCTATTGAATGTAATTTCCATTTTTGTTAATGAAAACTACAATTTTTTCTTCTTCAGATAGAAAAAGAAGAAGTCGATGTCCAAAGAAAAAAGTTATTGAAAGTTAAAAAATAAAATAAAACTATGAAGTACTTCTTATTAAGAATAATAAGAGGGAGATGTGTAATTCATTCAATTCTTAATATAAAATTAATATTGTGACATTTAGAAATATTCATAATTAAAAAAAATCAATGTGGGTCATCAATAAAATATTTTAATATGCAAGATTAAGTAATATTGAAATATATTAATAATAGAAAAAAATCATTTTA
>APFE031445806.1:0-12951 GCA_000404065.3 Pinus taeda
GATCCATCCTTCTTGTGCACCAATACTACTGGAGTAGAGAAAGAACTTTGACTTGGTTGAATTATACCGGCCTCTAGCCTTTCTGCAACCATACGTTCAATTTCACTCTTTTGGGCATAGGGATATCTGTACGCCCTGATGTTTGGAGGAACACTTCCTGGAATCAAAATAATAGCATGATCATGATCACGCATAGGTGGGACACCTTTGGGAGTCTCAAATACCTTGGAATGATTGTCCTGGACTTTTTGGAGATCTGGAGGAATAGATGATTCCGATGTGGAAACATCTAGCGAACATAATTGTGCAATTACACCTCCTTGCTCCTTTTTTAGAAGCTTTGTCATAACATTAGAGCTGATTATCTTTCCTGGTTTCCCTGCAATACCCCTTAATTCAACTTCCTTTCCTTCCGTAGAAAATTTGATGAAAAGTTCTTGAAAATTAAAAGCTATTGTACCCAGAGATTGTAGCCATTGAACTCCTAGTACAACATCAACACCTCCCATTGGAATGGAAAGCATTGGGCTAGTCAATACATATTCTCCCAAGGATAGCTTGATATTATGACACTTTCCAGAGAAATTTTTTGTTCTTCCATTTGCAATCATCACTTGACACTCTGGTCATGGATATAGGAAGCAATTCAATTCTTTTGCTACCTTACAATGAATAAAATTATGGGTGCTTCCTGAATCAATCAACACTATTACCTTTTTCTTCTTGATTTGTCCTTCTATCTTGATGGTTTGTGGAGTGGTAATTCCAGCAAATGCATTACAAGATATGGTTAGATTCATTTCTTATTTATCTAGGCTTAGTTCTTGGAGTATATCCTCTTCTATTGACCTTTCTTGCTCCTTTTCTTCTTCCTCTTCACAATCTATGTAGAATAATTTCTTCTCAGAACACTTATGACTTTTAGTGTATTTGCTATCACAACTGTAACAAAGCCCTTTTGCTCTTTTTTCTTCCAATTTTTGTGGTGTCAACCTTATAGGTGTGGAAGACTAGGGGCAACAACACTTCCGTCTTTATAGTTGTGAGTGGTATGCTTCCTGGTTACCATAATTTTGCTTTCCATTTTCCTTGCTAACCTGAATGCCTTCTCTAATGAATCAGGTTCCCAAAGGCTAACATCATGCTGGATATTATCCTTTAAAGACCCTATGAACACATCAATCCTATATTCCTCTGGAATATCTTTTACCTTTATGTCCAATTTTTGGAACTCCTCAATGTGCTCCATTATTGAACCCTTTTGTTTGAGACTTATTAATTGACTAAAAAAAGTGTTGCTTTTTGTATCCTCATAATGTTTTATCAATTCTTCCGTAAAAATTGACCAAGTGATAATTTTTTTACGAGAGAAAAGCCATTGATTCATAACATTTGGTATTAGAGCTTTGGATTCTAGGGTTTCGCTACTCCAAACAGGTCATCATGGCATTTTCGCTATAACTTTTTTTTTTTGTGACGTTTTAGAAGTTGAAAAAAAACCCATTTGAGAAGACATCGCGCTAAATCTCGTGTTCGAAATTTAGAGCTTTTTGCACTATATTTGCAGAGACATGATCTGAGGAAGTTGGTCTTCTTTGGAGACTCCTGAATTACATTCCAAACAGTCGACCTGGGGAAAATCGTCATAATGTTTTCTCTGAGAATTGGATTTAAATTTTGTAAGAAGGTACAGAAAGAGGACGGGCTGTAGTTTTTCCTATATATTTTTCAGAGCTAAAGGTTGGAATAGTGACTCGTGGCACGTCGTACAAGTTCGCTCTCCTGAACTAGTCTATAATCAAGTCACTGTGGGAGATTTCGCATAACGCTTCCTTGGAGAATCCAATTTGGATAAGACTATTGGCATTGGAAAGAGGACACAGAGGGCTACTAGAGGTCGTAATTTTAGAACTGGATGTTCTGAAAGTACAGAGATACATCAGAGGCAATATCGAACTCCTACAAAGAAAAAAAGGTGTGTAGATTCTTTTAAATTTTTGCTTAAGATTGATTTGAAAATTTATTTTGAAGGAATTCAAAGGGCTAGTAGAGAATTATTATCGGTAACTGATGCCCCGAGGAAAGAAAATGAAAACACCTAGTAAGGAACCTGAAAGCTCTGATACCAAATGTTATGAAACCATCTCAAGAAAATATAGAAAAGATAGATCAACGCCTTAGAATTCAGCCTTTTCGAGGGGGCAACCTCCTTTACATTACATAAATGAATAATTCTTGGATGATTCAAATGACAAAACCTCCTTTCTATATATAGGAGTCTAAAGGAGTCACAATATATACCTCAGCCGACTCTAACAATAAATTTAATATAAAGCCACAAAAATAACAATAGAGGGATTCTATGGGGCACAGTAATAACAATATGGGGACAATAGGGGCACAACAATATTAATAAGGGGTATAACTCAATAGTAATGGGGTAATCACTAGTATTATAGGGACCCAACAAAAGCTTTTGTAGTTTTCGTGGTTGAAACTGCCATAGTTGTCGTGGTCGAAGCTGTCGTAGTTGTAGTGGTTGAAACTACCGTAGTTTCCGTGGCCGATGCTACCATAGTTGTCGTGGTCGAAGCTGCCATAGTTGTTGTGGTTGAAGCTGTTGTAGTTGCATGGTCAAAGCTGTCATAGTTTCCGTGGTCAAAGTTGCCATATTTTTCATGGTTGAAGTTGTCGTAGTTGTCGTGGTCGAAGTTGTCATAGTTGTCGTGGTCAAAGTGTTGATTTATTGGGATTGGAAAAATAGAGCTTGTTGAAGTCTTCTCTTGAGAACAGAATAGGGCAGAGTTGGAGAAATTTGTGAAGCAGCATATTGAAGATTTGTGGATATCATTGAAGACCATGATGCATTGAAGCCATTATGAGGTGACCTTGAAGAAGTTTTGTTTGGGTAACATGAAGAGCAATGGTGACACCTTCATGTGAAGAACAAGGTTGTCATTGATGATGTGACATGGAGACTAAGTGAAGGTGTAGTTGAAGATTGATAGGGCTTGTTGAAGAAAACATTGGGAGTCGTGAAGTATAACCAAACATACCTTGACAAAGTGAAGCTATAGGATTGGAGCCCTTGGGGTTGGTGCCTTAAAATTGACAAGGTTGGTGCCTTGGAATGTCCAAGTTGGTGCTTGGAAAATGTAGGTTCGATGTCCTTAGAGTTGGTGCTCCTAAACTCAAGGTTGGTGCCTTGGATAAGATAGGGTTGGAGCCCTAGAGGATCGAAGTCCTCAAGAAACCAGGTCGAAGCCTGAACCAGATATAGGGTTGGAGCCCTTGAGGTTGGTGCCTCAAATTGACAAGGTTGGAGCCTTGGAAGTCCTAGTCGGTGCTTGGCAAATACAGGTTGGAGCCTGGGAGATTGAAGATTAGTGTCTTCACCTAGGGCTAGAGTACTACATATATTGTACTTGATTTATTGAAGAAATTAATAAAATAATTTATTCTTATTGTTCATTTTGTGTTCTAAATATAAGTGATCTAACTAGTAAAATAAACAATTTAAAAGAAATACTGATTCACCCCCTTCTCAGAATTTCCAACAGTTGCTACTTGCTACCCAATTCATGCTTAGAATTCTAATTGTTGTTTTAATGATGTCCCAAGGAATGAATGTAAAGAATTATAGAAACCATGGACAAACCTCACGGGCTCAGATACGTCTTGAACAACATGGTTGTATTGAGTGCACACTTGGGCTGCATGTATGGTGTGTATCAACATTATATTGGTTTCTTTAACTTTATGTCGACACATATAATGAAAATTTAAAAATTTAATGAAAAATAAAATAAATAAATAATAAATTAATTAATTTCAAATAAAAGGAAAAGACTTGTCAAATCGAGTTTGCATTCATTTTATGTGTCTGAACCTTCATAAGTTTCAATGTTTCACGAGTGTCGATCCTCTAGTCACCACACTTGATTTAATGCCAGAAAAATGCCATAATTTTTTGATATAGGTTGTGATACGATCAACCGTTCCATTAAATTGTCTCATTGCAGACATGAGAAGTGGCTTGATATGAACAACTTTGTGATAATTCCTGTGTTCAACTCTATGTACAATCTTTTACTAATGTGCCTCGACTATTAAACCTATTGTTTGATGTCGTCAAAACTACCGTATTTCTAGAAAATAAGGAGAGGGTAGGCATTAGACGGTGTTAGATGCCTACATGATTTCCTACAGTTGGATGGACAATCGTTGCATCATCAGAACTGCCTTCTTGTATTGATTCACTACAGCGGACCCTAAAAAGAAGAGTGAAAGCCAAAGGAAAGAATGGACAATGTACGAGTGAAAGAAAATTGCATTATATACGTTGCAGAGCTAATTTCATAACCTCTAGTCAGGGAGCTTATTCATGTTCCGAATGCAAATTCAGTGAATGGAGAGGGAGTCTAGCTTCGTTGTTGGATGATGGAAAATGGAGAGTGAGTGGAAAGTTATTTGGTTAGTTCCATCATTCCATCTATTGGGTTGCTTGTCAGCTGAATTGTTTTTACCAAATCCATAGTAATTTCGATAGCTACCACCTCGTCTCCAAAATGAAATTGACCTACAAGTAAGGGAAAAGCTAGGAGCATGTAGATAACAAAACAAGTATTTTTATTGGTATAAGTATGATATTCTGAGGGGAAGGTTAATATCCTATATTTTGAGATCGAGATGACGATCGAGATCCAATTATAAGATAACTCATAACCAACAATGACAGATGTAGAAGCAATGTTGTAGGCAGGCTTAGCTTTTATAATAACAAGTGATTTTAATTAGTTAACTTTTTCACTATAAGGTTTTTTTGTTTTTGTTTTTTGTTTTTTGTTGTTTTTGTTTTGTTTTGTTTTGTTTTTTTTCATAAATAAGTTCTTTTGGGTAAATTATAAGTTGTTGGTATCAAATATCTCGTCGTCTTGAAAATAATACTAAAGAGCAGTAAAGCGAAGTTACCTTATTTTCTCAATTTTGAGGGTTCAAAGCAACATTACTGTTAAATAAATTTGACATTTGAGTGTTTTTTAGGTCTAATTGCATTATCTCCCCCTCTTTCTAGGCAGTGTGGTGTTGATTTCTAGGTTAGCCATAGTGTGGTGTTAGTTTCCAATTTAACCACATGACATTCTTAGTTTTATTTTATGTTTTTTTTTTCTCTAAGTTTTCTTCTTGTGATATTAGTGAATTAAATACTGTAGCATTCATTCTACACATATGGGTACACATTCTACCCATTCAAACCATTATCTTGGTGAAAAGAGTCCACTTTCTTCTCAACAAAATCATAGCATTGTGTTTCCTAGGGAACAAATTTTCTCTACCTCGACATGCGATACTTTCAATAGTTTAGTCGATTTCGTTTTTCTCTTAGCCCCCATTATCTCTTCATGCCTTAGGAAGCTCGGTTAGTTTCTAGAAGCAAGCAACCTAGCTCACATGCAATCACTGGTCTTCACTCAGTTTTGAGTCTTTGTGATACACACTGTGAAAAAGAATTACCTGAGTTGACCTTCTTTGAAAACTCAAACAAAATCCAGATGAAGGTATTTGAATAATATGTCGGATTTTTCCTAGTATATTCTTTTGAAGATTAAATAAAAACCATAGTCTGTAATTAAATAAGTTGAGTCTTCAATAGTAACTAGATAGACCAAATCCTAAATCCATTCCTTAAATACCCAGGTGTTGCAATAACAACACTTTGTGCAAGAGAAGACAATTGTAGATGTTGTCTTACGCATTGTAAAAATAACACAGATAATGTATGTTGGGCCTACAAAAGCATATGTCCATATCAGAGAATGTAACAAGTGAGTAGCGTCTTTAGTTTAGAAAACAAATTATTTTGTAATGTAGATTTGAAAAATGTATGATTCTCCTGATAGCAAAATTTGTGGAAATTGAACACAAACAAATAATATGAGGTCTGGCTATGCAAAAAAATGGTTGGGAAGATCATGTTCCTACATTTAAGTGATAGAGAGCATTATATGCAATCATAAAGACCATTTCAAGTTACATTGAGGGATGTACCAATATACTTCAAGCTGATAAATTGTTTTCATTCTGTGATAAAATAAATAATCCTGCAAATGAAAAATTTCATAGCTTTTTAATTTCTAAATCATAACAAAAACTCAAATTTTCAATTCTTGCTCTAAACTTTATTGTTCAGCCTTCAAATTAATATTAATATAGTATTATCACTGAACTCACCTTGAGTTTCTGGGAAGACCGTAAACCAACATCAAGGAGTAAGCCATTTGCAGAGGCATCATGTTTATCCATACGTTGTATAGAATTAACAACAAGCAAACACATTGGGTGAATTATGGCTAATTCTTGCTAGGGTGGGAGTCCTCAACATCCCAACCTAATGCCTCAGGTTTTGGTTTTCCATCTCGCACAACACGAACATAAGTATATGAGAGGCAAAGTGGTTAACATGCAAGTTGTTAGATTGCAGTCCTTAGTCAATAAAATAATGTTATTGGCCACTTGTAATGATAATGAAAAATATAAATTGAACATTAAATATAGTCCAATAAAATTATAAATGTTGTAGAGTAATGATGAGACGGGTGCTTTCTTTGGCAATGCCCGCCCAATAAAAATATAAAAATTGTAGAGTAATGATGAGATGCATACTTTCTTTGGAAATGCCCGCCCAACATAGAAAATCTATCGTTTCCGCTCAAAATTCCAAGGCTACAGTGAATCTATTTCTTTGGTAATTCCCACCCAACATAACAAATCTGCCACTTTCGCTCAGAATTCTAGGGCTCTGGTGAATTTTATACGACCCAATGTACTGATCAATAACCAAATGAATAATTCTTTCATTATAGAGTGTCAAGCCAAGAGGTAACTCCTCAAAAGTGAGATTGTATTATTCATTTAGGATTTTCATTATTATATACAAGAGGGAGTGACTATTGAGTTTCATCTTCCGATGACTCTCCATTTTCTTTATTATTTATTTACACTATTTACAGTTGTTCACCCAATCCCTATGATTAGGTGTCAACATTCCCCCCCCCTAATCTGAAGGGATGTTGGTGAGTCCAAGAATCATTCTGAATCTTTCAAGCTTTTCTCTTCCAAGCACTTTGGTGAAGATGTATGCAATCTGCTCATTAGTGGAACAATGGCAAAGATGGATTGTTTTGGCCTCAATATGATGTCAAATTAGATAATATTTTGTATTGATGTGCTTCGTTCGATCATGGAACTTTGGTTTCTTGGCCAACTTGATTGTTGAGGTATTCAATCATGAGTGGAGTCGAATGTACTTGTTTTACCTGTAAATCTTCCAGAATTTTCCTGAGCCACACAATTTCTTTTGTTGCCTGAGCTACTGCCACATATTCTGCCTCTGTTGTGGAATCTGTTGGAACTGATTGTTTGCGTGATCTCCAGGAAACAACTCCTCATCCAAGACTCATAGCATAACCCGAAGTAGATACCCCAGTTTCTTTATTTCCATCGAAGTCTAAATTAGAGTATTCAATCAAGCTGAAGTTGACCACCTACGTATACTTGAGTCCAAAGTCTTGAGTTCCCTTCAAGTACTTTAGAACTCTTTTTGCAACAAACCAATTTCCTTCACAAATCTTTTGCATAAACCTCGAGAGGATTTCAACAACAAACGAAATGTTTGGTCTAGTAGTAGTCAGGTAGTTGAGACTTCCTACAAGTTGTCTATACTTTGTTGCATCCTCAAATTCTTTTCCTTTAATGGATGTGAGATTTAAGTTTTGTTCCATTGGAGTAGTCAGAGGATTGCATTCAGCCATGCCAAACCTATTCAACAGATATCTAATGTACTTCTTTTGATAAAGGAATATGGACTTTAGATGTTGAGTTACTTCAATACCAAGATAGTAATGAACATAGCCCAAGTCAGTCATTTCAAAACCTTTCCTCACTTCCTTCTTTATGGATGCAAAGTAGCTCTCATTGTTCCCTATCATCAAAAGATCATCTGCATATACCACAAGACATACAACTATTTTGCCAACTTTCTTGAGAAAAAAAGTTTCATCATCAAGATTATAATGTTTGAAATTGAATTTCAGAAGATGCTCAATTAGTTTTTCATACCAAGCTTGCGGTGCTTGTTTGAGGCCATACAAGGATTTAAAAAGTTTTCATACTTTATGTTCATGTTCTTTCATAGCAAATCCTTCAGGCTAGGACATTAAAACATTCTCTTTTATATCTCCATTCAAGAAAGTAGGTTTTACATCCATTTGATGGACTTTCTAACCGTTCTGAGCTGTTAGGGCAAAGAGTGTCCAGATGGTAGCCCATTTTGCTGTGGGGGAAAAAGTCTCCTCATAATCGACTCCTTCCTTCTGTGCAAAACCTTTTTCCACAAGCCTGGTTTTGTGCTTGTCAAGTGAGCCATCAAATTTATACTTGTTCTTGTAGACCCATTGCAGCCAATTTGTTTGGTTCCCAATGGAGGATCAACGAGCTTCCAAGTGCTATTCTTTATCAAGGAATCATACTCCTTTTGCATTTCTTCTTTCCATTCATCATGAGAAGCAGCTTCTTCGAAGGAAGTTAGCTCAAAATATGTAGACAAATTCAATTCAAAATCATAAGAAGCATCCATAGAAACATGTGAATCAGAGTCATCTACATCACCTCCATTTTGTCAGTTGAATTTCTAGTTCCTATCTTTCCAACCTCATCAGGATGAACATTTTCAAACGTCTTTGTCAGCCACTTTGGGGACCTTTCTGAGATGGTCCAGGATACTCTGTTTATTGAGTTAGGATTGAATCAAGATTGAGTCTCCCAATTCTGTCAATCACAACATTCAAAGTATCATTCATTGTTGGAGTTTCATGTGGGGGAGAGAGTGCTTCAGAAGAAGATTCCACAGGTTGATCTAGTATAGGAACCCCCCCTTCAAGATGTGGAATCTGATTATGAAATTCTTGAAATGTTTTTGCATTTGCGAATCTATCCAAGCGATCAAGTTTCCGCTCAATAGCATTGTCAGCTTTGGATGATTCAAGAAAGTTTACATCTCTGGATAAAACAAACTTTTTATTGACTTCAGCATAGAGATGGTATGCTTTGGAGGTGTTTGAATACCCTAGGAAGATACACTTATGACTTCTTGCACCAAGTTTGTTTCTATGTCCCTTTGGTATCAAGGCATAACAGGTGGAACCAAAGACGCTGAGATGCTTTACCGAAGGAATGTGTCTGTACCACATTTCATAGGGAGTCTTGTTTCTAATAGAATTAGATGGACATCTATTCTTTACATTACAACACATAGACCTACATCAACCCAAAACATCAATTTTACATTTTTGTAAAACATCATGGAGTGCACCATATTTAAGATTGTCCTATTCATTCTTTCAGCTACTCTGTTCTGTTGGGGATTATAAGGCACAATTGTTTGATGTTTGATCCCATGTTAGTGAAGATAGTTTTCAAATTCCTTTGAAGTGTATTCTTTTCCATTATTAGTGGGAATAGAGCCAATATGATATTGTGCGTCATTTCCAATCCATGTATGGAAGTTCTTAAATGTTTGAAAAGCATCAGATTTGTTCTTCAATAAATAAACCCAACACATTGTGGTGTAGTCATCAATAAATGCCATCATATATTTATTTCCATTTGCAGAAGGACCAGGCACTGGACCACATAAATCTGAATGAATGAGTTCAATTTTTCTATGTTCTCTAGAAAGTGAATCATGAAAAGACTGTTTGCTATGATTTCCTAGAATGCAAGCATCACATTGCTTAAGTTTCCTAGGAATTGTAGGAAAACCAATAACACCATTTTATTTCAACAAGCAGAGACTATCATAGTTTAAGCGTCCAAATCTAGCATGCCATAATAAACTTGATGGAAATGTACCTTCTTCATAATGAGAATTGTATGAGAAAGTTTGTGCATGAGCAGAGGTACCCTGCAGCTTGAGAAGCCTTTCTTCTTCAATCCCCATCATGACAAGTGAGTGGTCTAATGATTTTCTCACCTCAAGCTTTCCATCAAACATATGAATGGAGTTTCTTTGCTGGCAGATGTGGACAAAGGACAACAAGTTTCTCCTCAGCTGTGGTAGATATAAAACATGATGCATAAGAAAGTCTAGAAGGCCAAGCAATTTAAGCTTGATTATGCCAAGCCTTGATGGCTTGAGTTTTGATTTTTCTACAAAGTATACTGCTCCATCAACATTGTCAATAAATTCTTCAAAAAAATCTCTTCTAAAAGTCATTTGGCAAGTTGCTCCTGAATCAATCAACCAATCATTTTTCCAAGAAGCAAGTGAAGCATTAAATATGTCTTCATTTACTCCAATATTACAGTGTGCCACAACATAGTGAGTGGATTCAGGTGCTTTACCTTTCTCTTTGTCATTAGTTTTACCTTTGGGTTGGTTTCTTTCCTGCTCAATTTTGTCCCAAGGAAACTTGCATGTGGATGCATCATGTGATCCATCTCTTTTGCAGCGTATGCATTGAAAATCTGACTTTTCTCTTTGAGAGTGTCCACCCCCTGCCTTTGAAATTTCTTCCTCTTCCACTTCGACCACCTCTTCCTCTGAAAGAATCTTGAGCAAGATTCTTCTCTCTATGTGCAAGACACACAACCTCTTCAGAAGACTTAGGAGTTGTCTTCTTCCTAAAAGCTTTCTCTCTTTCAGTGAATTTTTTCATAAGGGAGTCAAAGGTAATATCTTTGAGGTTTCCATTCACTTGCAATGACTCAAGATAATTTGAGTAAGTGGGATAAAGTGCCTTGAGAAAATCTATCAGAGGAATGTCCAGTTCAACATTGGTGACTTTGATATCATTCATAATAGGCTTTACTTCTGATGTAAGAGCAAGAGGATCATCATTTTGTAATTCAAGGGTGAACAATTTAATCATGAGTTGAACAACTTCAGCTGTAGAGTGTGAGTCATAGAGTTCCTTCAGTTTTTGTAAGGCTTCGAAAGCATTTGAAAATGGAGAAATATGGCGACTCACCTCTTCATTTACTAATGCTGCAATCAATGCATAAGCCTTGCTGTTCTTATTTTCCCAAATGGTTAATTCCTTGTCTGCGATAGGTTGTTCTGGCTCTTTATCTCCATCTCCAACACACACTCCTTCCCACAGCTCATTAAAAATGAGAGTGTGTTTGATTTTCTGTGACCATTTTGGATAGTTCTCCTTGCTAGTGAGAACCACTCCCACAATAGATATTAGTGAATCCATTGTAAAACCTATGTATTGTAAAAACAAACTTCTGGTGGCAAAAAAATGCAATTTTGGTGGCTAAAATTTCACTTCTGGTGTAAAAAATGCAATTTGATATTTTAGGACAGAGGTATTATATGGGAGAGGGATTATGTGGGGGAGGGAGTTGTATTACCACGGGAGGAGGACTATTACCATAGTGTGATGCCGCGGGGAAGAGGAAGCAGTGTAATACACAACACACAATGTTAAAAGAGCCACAAGAAGGTAATGACTAGCAATTTGAGGAAGCAGAGTGGGGGGGAGGTATGCGTATGGGAGTAGAGTGGAGGGGAGGTCTACATATGGGAGAAACGTATCGGTGAAAAATAACATATGTGAACTGAGTTGTATGGAGGGGGTGTGGACTAAAAACACGATATAGCCAAATGACGTAGCATATAGAGTTAAATAAGCTCAGATTCTATGGTTTACCTAAGATGATCTACTGCCCATGGAAAATTCCAGAATCGGTGTAAGCACAAGTAACTCTTCTAAAATGAAAACATTCTTATCCAGAAACCCATCAAATTAGAGGAAACAAAACTAGAAATCTCAACTTTACATTTCAGTGAAAAGATGATTCAAAATTTGAAGGACCATTTAGGAGCTTCAAGCTCATTTGTAGCAGTTGTTGCATAGTTTTGGAGAGGCGTAATGGAAGCCTGAGAAGTCCCAATCGTTGTTTGGCTGTTGTCCTGGTAATACCAATGCATATGTAGTTGCCAAAATACATTGGAGTATCCTAGGCATGGAGGTATAGACTGACGACGGTCGGGCCAACGTTCAGGCAACATTCATGTTTGGAATAAAAAATGCATATGATAGTGTATGGAAGGTGGGTTCATGCCTCAGGAGCATGGAAGATGTGTCAGTTTTGCAAAATAGGTAGAACATAGGCAGAAGGGAGTTACAAGGGCAGACTGGAATGCCAAAAATGGAGCTGGCTCTGATACTATGTTAGGCCAGGAGGTAACTCCTCAAAAATGTGTTAGGGTCCCACCCTAACCCCCTTATTCATGTCATGGGATCACGTCATAGTCAAGAGTCAATAAAGCCCATATTAATATTTGTAAGTGGTTAACCCGCCATTAATGAAGGGACCACAGTTAGTTACAAATGGGTAAATGGGCGGTAGTATTAGATAGATGGTATTAATAAAACCCACGGTATTGACCCGTGGTATTGCATGTATGAGTCATATATAAAGGATAGAGACTCCCTGCGAGGAGTATCGTGTCTTGTTTTGTAATCGAGCTCTGCTCTATTGGAGGTTACCCCCTCGAAGAGGCCTGTGAACATTTCTCTCTGAGTAATAAAATCATTGCTATTCTGTGTTCTGGGTATATTTTCTTCGCATATTCTGTGTTCTAGGTATTTTTCTCACATATTCTCTGTTCGGTATTGCTTTGTAGGTTAAGAAGCATAACAAGTGGTATCACAGCACTTTCCAGGGCTCGGTGGGATCTCCAAATTTTAGCGAATTTTTTTTTGGCTAGAGACGTGTTCCGGAGTCTTTAAACCACGGGATCTGTCGTTGAGCGCATAAACCTGCGGATTTGGGGAGGCATGCACGCAGGAAATACAAGAGGTGATCACGTCTGTTGGACTCCCTTGTAACCCCTGTGGGTAACCCTTCGAGTAGTAGCGCATTAGACAGAACCGCACACGG
>APFE031445807.1:16430-44328 GCA_000404065.3 Pinus taeda
AATTGAATTTATTTATTATGCCTTATTGATTATATATATAATATATATATATATATATATATATATATATATATATATTCACCATCGCATCTCCCCTATACTAGAGTACAATCACCAACATTAATCATAATAATAATGTTGATTCATAAGTTTGTGTCAATGCTACTAAACCTCGTCACCTTGGTATCAACCCTTTCATTATATTCCAAACATGGTGATATGCATGTATAAATTGAATTTAATACAAATTCCTAGCTATTTAATTTTTCAAACAACCACTATAGTTCATTCACAATAAGTTAAATTTATACATAGCACAGAAAAGAGTTCATAAGAAATTGTAGCATAGTTAAGTGAATGTTGCATAAATACTTATATTTTAAATGTCCAATTGGTTTTATAGTTTTGACATTCCTTCTAGACATATACCATGTTATTCCTTTTCTCTCAATAGTGGGTGGTCCCTGAGTTGCTACATTGACACCATGCGAAACAAGTATCCCAAATATGGGTACATATTTAGTACCATCAACCAGAAAACATGACAAACCCTGGTAGCCTCCAACCTAAAGGCTCACATCCCCATTAAGTTACAGCCAAGTAGTGCCCACCGTTTTCTACACGTATGGTCACTCGGGCTATGCCACCACCTCTAGAGCATCTTACTCAGTCGTATAGGGACATCTGAGGGACTTGTAGCTCCAGCAGCTCTTGCTACTCTCTAAGGTCTCTAGGTACCATCAAGTACCTCATCTCAAACCCTCATCACTTCCAATCTCTAGGCTCACATCTCCAATCCACCTACATACAAGTAGTGCACACCCTTATCTGCACCTGCATTCCTTTGGGTTGTGCTACAACCTCTATGGTTCTCAAATCTACCATACAAGGATGTTGTCAACACTAGCAATAGAAGAGTTCCTACTTCAATCCTTAGCTGTCAATTCTAACCCACTGGCTAACCTCCTTCACAAGGAAAACATCCTTCTTTTATGTGCATTTATTTGGTTTGACATTTGACACCCCCTAAAGTCAGTTATGGACATTGTTTATATTCTTGTGATATTATTGATTAATTATTAAGTCATATCAACATATTTTGTGAACTCATGATGTCTTGGTCCCCATAATATTTTTGTTGTGTTTGATCTGTAGAAATTGTGTGGTTATTAATGTGCATAAATTAAACATATTTGTTGGGTGAGGAGCTTGATTATCTTCTATATTCGAAGTTTTTAGACGGATGTACACCCCAGGAAGACTGTACACCCCTCCACGCGGTGGGTACGGGGGGGACTTGTCCCCCCCGCAGGGGTCCAGGGGGGCTAATCCTCTCTGGCTAAGGGGTCCAGGGGCCAGAGGTCCCCCGGCGGAGGTTTGGGGTAGCGCCCCTAAAGCTAGAAGTAGACGTAAAATTGCCTTGTAAAAGTCTAGTAATTTCTAGTCAATCTGGTCCGTTCATTAGGCAGATGATCTGATGGTAGAAGTTATGTTTAATTTAAGGTTTTTTTCTCTAGAAGGCAACCCCTCACTATCTATGAGGGGATTGTATTGCGTCTATGTATATCTGTATTGTGAGTGAGGAAGAGAGAGGAGATTGAGAGAGAAGAGGGAGTTATAGAGGATTTGTTGTAGGTTGTATTTCTGCAGTTTGTTGGATAATATAATAAAAGAAGGACTAGTTGTTTCTCCATGGATGTATCCCAAACCGGGTGACCCATGTATATTTGTGTCTCTCTTGTTTTATGCATTTTCTGTGTTTATATTTCTGCAATATTTTATGTGTTCCACTACTTCGTAATATATAATTTTCTAACAACTGGTATCAAAGTTGAAGGTCTATTTGGCTGATAAACTCACAAGAGAGAAGGGTTCCTTCTTCGAGTGGGAGCAATGGCGAAAGATGGTAGGTTTAGGATCGAAAAATTTAACGGCGAAAACTACCAGTTGTGGAAGATGCAGAAAGAAGATTATTTGTATTAGAGAGATCTGTACCTACAATTGAGCAGAAAGACAAAGAAGCTGACGAGTATGATAGACACAGAATGGAATATTCTTGATAGAAAGGAACTTGGAACAATATGGTTGTGCTTAGTGGCGTCAGCAGCGTTTAATATTTCAAAGGAACCAACAACAGAGGTTTTCATGTTGGAATTGGCCAAACTATATGCAAAACCTCGGCCTCAAATAAGGTATTTCTTATAAAGCGTTTATTTAATATGAAGATGTCAGAACGTGGATCTATTGCAGACCATTTAAATGATTTTAATACAGTTACGAGTCAGTTAAGTTCTGTAGAGGTAACTTTTGATGATGAAGTTAGGGCTTTATTATTTCTGTGCTCATTACGGGAAAGTTGAAATGGTTTAGTTATGGCCATTAGTAATTTTGTCTATGGATCTAGTACTTTAAAGTTTGATGATGTTGTTGATGCAATCCTTAGCGAGGAAATGAAACGGAAAAGCTCCATTGAGACATCAGGTAAAGCTTTGATTACAGAGACTAGGGGAAGAAAAATGGAAAGAAGAAAGAGCCCAAGATATCGCAGTAAGTCAAGAAAAGGTAGATCCAAGTCTAGATCAGGGATAATGTGTTGGAAATGCGGGAAGAAAGGACACCCGAAGAAAGACTGCAAGTCTCGGAAGTGAAAAGAAGGAGATGTGCAGCAAGAAACTAATAATGAAGAAAATGTAACAGGTGATGTGTGCAAGATGCTTTGATTCTTTCACTAGAAAATATTATTGATGCCTAGGTGGTAGATTCAAGGGCCTCATTCCATGCCACACCTGATAAGAAACATTTTCATGATTATGTTTAAGGAGATTTTGGACATGTTTGATTGGGTGATGATAAACCCTATAAAATCATTGGAATGGGTACAGTTTTCATAAAATAGCAGAATGAAAATCAATGGCTATTGAAGGAGGTAAGGCATGTTCTAGATCTGAAGAAAAATCTAATTTCAGTAGGGCAGTTTGGAGTTGAAAGTTGTGTAACTACTTTCGTAGATAAAACCTAGAAGGTCACTAAAGGATCCCTGGTAATAGCGAAAGGAGAAAAGTTTGCTACATTGTACTTATGCAATGGTATTTCTAATTTTGTTAATGCTTTAACCTCTATAGGAGAAGATACGGCATTGTGGCATCATAGGCTCGGGCACATGAGTGAGAAGGGGATGCAAATTATTCACTCAAGAAATTTGTTGCCAGGTTTGAAGCATGTCGATTTAAAATTATGTGAGAATTATGTTTATGGAAAACAAAAGAGAGTCAAATTCCTTAGAGTTGGGAAAGAAAAGAAGAGCGAAAAATTAGAGCTTGTGCATACTGATGTATGGGGACTTGCTCAGGTATTATCTCTTGGTGGCTCTCGTTATTATGTTACTTTTATTGATGACGCAACCAGAAAAATAGAGATTTATTGTATTTGAAATAAATCTGATGTACTTGATACTTTCAAGTAATAGAAAGCTTTGGTTGAAAGTGAGACAGTAAAAAGGTTGAAGTGTCTCAGATCAGATAATGGAGGTGAATATTGCAGCAAAGAGTTTGATAGGTACTTTTCTGAGAATGTAATTCGTAGAGAGAAGATAGTTCCGAGAACACCACAAGAAAATGGCACGTCAGAAAGGATGAACAGGACAATCATGGAGCATGCAAGGTGCATGAGATTGCATGCAGGATTGCCTTTACAATTTTGGGCAAATGCTGTAGATATTGTTGCTTATCTAATGAATAGAGGGCCTTCAAGTTCCTTGGATGGTGGTATTCGAGAGGAGGCATGGATAGGTAAAAATGTAAACTACTCTTTTTTAAAGGCTTTTGGTTGTGAAGTGTTTGTCCACATTAACAAAGAAAATGAACAAAGCTTGAGAAAAACAAAGAAATGTACCTTAATTGGATATGGTGTTAATGATTTTGGTTATCGCTTGTATGATTATGAAAATCACAAAATCATTAGGAGCAGAGATGTAATATTCAATGAAAAGGTCTTGTATAAGAATCAGTTGTAGGAAAAGAAGCAGGAAAAAGAAAACAAACAATACACAATGCTTGACGATATCACAAGAAAAGTGATTGTGCCTGAAAATCATAATGATCAACAGCCAGAACAAAAACCACAACAGCAACAAGCACTTCAAACACCTGAAAGTGGTGTTAGAAGATCTACCAGGATAAGTAGACCCCCTGAACTATACTCTCCTTCATTATATTATGCATTGCTATCTGATTCTAGTGAACCAGAATGTTATGAAGAAGTAGTGCAGGTAGAAACCAGGAAGAAGTGGGAGCAAGCCATGAAAGAGGAGATGGACTCCTTAGCACATAACTAGACTTGGGACTTAGTCAGGTTGCCTGTAGGTAAAACAACATTTCAGAATAAATGGGTTGATAGGTTGAAGGAAGAAGATGGAGGTAGAAAACGGTATAAAGTTAGACCTGTGGTGAAAGGGTTTGCACAGAAAAAGGGTATAGACTTTGATGAGATATTTTCTCCTGTTGTGAAAATGACTTCAATAAGAACTATTTTAAGTCTAGTAGCAACTGAAGATTTCCATCTTGAGCAATTAGATGTAAAGATAGCCTTTCTCCATGGGGATTTGGAGGAAGAGATATATATGCAGCAGCCACAAGGATATGAGGTAAATGGGATGGAGAAACTAGTGTGTAGGTTGAAGAAGAGCTTGTATGGATTAAAACAGGCTCCAAGGCAGTGGTATCTAAAATTTGACAGGTTTATGTTTGAACAAGGTTATACTAGGTGTCACTCTGATCATTGTGTTTATCTCAAAAGGAAAAATGATGGCAGTTATATTATATTGTTATTGTACATAGATGACATGCTTGTTGCAAGTTCTAACATGCAGGAAATAAATGTGCTCAAAAGGAAATTGGCAAACTCATTTGCAATGAAGGATTTGGGTGCTGCAAAAAAAATCTTTGGTACGAGAATAACTAGAGACAGGAAGAATCGCAAATTAACATTGTCTCAAAGTGATTATATAGAACAGGTGTTGAAAAGGTTTAATATGCAGAATGCAAAACCAATTAGAATTCCTTTAGTTAGCCATTTCAAATTATGTAAAGAGGCATGTCCCAAGACTCAGGAAGAAATGGCTCATATATCTAAAGTTCCATATGCATCAGCAGTTGGAAGCTTAATGTATGCAATGGTCAGCACAATGCCTAATATTGCACACGCAGTGGGAGTTGTAAGCAGGTACATGAACGATCCAGGAAAAGAACATTGGATGGCGGTGAAGTGAATTTTCAAGTATTTGAGAGGTAGCAGAAATCAAGCATTATGCTTTGGTGGTTCAAACATTGCTCTACAGGGATATGTTGATGCAGATATGGTAGGTGACAGAGATAACAAGAGGAGCACTACAGGATATGTATTTACTGTAGGTGGAACATCTATTAGTTGGGTTTCAAAAATCGATAAGTGTTGTTGCACTTTCAACAACAAAAGCAAAGTATGTTGCTGCTACAGAGGCTAGTAAAGAAATGATTTGGTTACAAAGGTTTCTGGATGAATTGGGTAAGAAGCAGGAGTTGGGCAAGTTATACAGTGACAGCCGGAGTGCCATATAGCTTGCAAAGAACTCTACATTTTATTCCAATACTAGACATACACAGCTCAAGTACCATTTCATACGGTTAGCATTGGAAGATGGATAGTTGAAGCTGGAAAAGATACACACTAGCCAAAATCCTGTAGATATGTTAACAAAAGCTGTAACCAGGGAGAAACTGAGAGTTTTCTTAGTTTCAATTGGTCTTCAAGTATGATGAAGAAGATGAGAAACAACTAGGTCCAAAGTGGAGTCATTGTCTAGCAAATGAAGCAAAGGTGGAGTTGTTATAATTAGTTTTCAATTGGGATATTGTTGGGTGTGGAGCCTGATTATCTTCTGTATTCAAAGTTTTTAGCTAGATGTATACCCTAGGAAGACTGTACACCCCTCCACATGACGGGGTGGTGGGGGGCTAATCGCCCCCAACTAGGGGGTCCGGAGGACAGCAGTCCCCCGGCGGGGGTTCGGGGGCAGAGCCCCCAAAGCTAAAAATAGATGTAAAATTGCCTTGTAAAAGTCTAGTAATTTCTAATGAATCTAGGCCATTCATTAGGCGGATTATTTGATGGTAGAAGTTATGTTTAATTTAGGGTTTTTGCCCTAGAAGGCAACCCCTCACTATATATGATGGAATTGTATTGCATCTATGTATATCTATATTCTGAGTGATGAAGAGAGAGGAGATTGAGAGAGAAGAGGGAGTTACAGTGGATCTGCTATAGGTTCTATCTCTTCAGTTTGCTGGATAATATAATGAAAGAAGGATTGGTTGTTTCTTCGTGGATGTAGCCCAAACTGGGTGAACCACGTATATCTGTATCTCTCTTGTTTTATGTGTTTCATGTGTTTATATTTCTACAATATTTTATGTGTTCCATTGCTCCGTAATATATAATTTTCTAACAATTGGGCTTTCTATCCTCATAACATATAAAAACATATACACATGAGCACAACAACCCCAAAATATACACACACATAAACATGGGTGCATCACCCTAAAATGAAAGTCTTGGATCACCAACCTAATTAATATTTTTTGGCTTAGTAGCCTAACTTTTTCATGTATATGGTATTTACAATACATGGGTCAAGCAGGGGTGTTGCACTCCAATTCAAGCAAGTGTTCTCCCTTAACTAAATGTTGTTGTTTCTTTTTTAGTAACACATCTTCCTATTCTTCCTCTTCCACTAATAGGGCTTCCATTTGATGTACCTAGTAATGGTTCGATTTATCTACTACTTCATCCTTATTTCTATGATTTATTTTGGTTCTAATACAATTTCCCCTTCTTCATCAATCTTTCGTAAAATAATTCCGACTAATATCTTATCATTGACTACCTTCTTTAAGCAATAATCATGGAAGACTAGATGTGCACATGAATATTCAAAAAACTCCAATTACTAATTCATAGTTTGAATCCTTTGCAACACCTTATAGGAGCCATAACATTGGCATTAGGGTTTTCATGATTGCAACTAGCTAGTGTTGGCATTGTTTTCATGGTTGAAACTAGCTTGTGTTGGCATTGAGCTCAAACTTATGATGGTCTACATGATGAATTTATGTCAAACTTGTGATACATCATAATGGTATAAATGATGGCATTGATGTGGTAGCTTCATGGCTTGTATCTAGATCTACTAGGCATTGATTTGATGTAGAGAGGAGTTGAAAATGATGTTGGATAATGTCTGTGCTTCATGATGATGAGTGTGAAAAACTAGGTATTTGTGTTGATGGCTTGTTACGAAGGTGCTTGGCCTAGTACACCAGTTGAAGTCATAGCCTATTTGGTATTTTTTTAAAGGTGCTATAGTGTTGTACAAAGCTGTTGCAGGATATGCAAATTGTGCTGGAGAATAGATGACTTGTTGGAATTCATAACAACCTTTGACTTGTTGGATTCTAGGTCAACTTGGTGGTGGAACTTCATTGTGATGTTTAATCTATTTGTAAAGGTGTCACATAGCTTGGCAAAGGTTTGGAGGTGTGTACATATGCTGAAGAAGGTGTGCAAGTAGTTGGTAGAGGTTATGAGCTAGGGGCCTATTGATTTTCCCTATAGTCTTCCCTAGCTGCTAGGAAGTAGTGTCATTAGTGCAGTTGCAAACCTTCAACTCAGGTCTCCCAATGTTATGGCCACAAATTTATCCAAGATTTTCTTGTGTTATCACTATAACTATGGCTGAAAATGAATGTTTATCTGCATTCCTCGCACACATCAAGAGAAATTTGACTTGGTAATTCCCAGAAGCTTTGTAATTAAGCATATAAGTTTTCAAATGGTCGAAATAGTATTCTAATGGGTGTGAATTCCTTTAGTGAACAAGTAGTGATGGTTATGGATCGATTTCATCAACTTAATGCACCTATGAGCTCAATCTAAAAGTGGAATTCGCCCAAGATCTTATAAATATCTCATTTTGAATATGAGATATGGTTGGTTCATGTGATTGGGAGTGTGAGAGATTTAAATAAAGGAAAAATGCACCATCCATATTGGTGAAAAAAGATACTTTAGTTTATGAGTGCAGATGGCAACAAAGTGAGAAAATCCAAACTCTGTAGCAGATTATTGAAGCAAAGTTCTAGTTTAAAGATCATAATTGTGGCAAAGACAAATCAAAGGTAGAATGGTTTGGTTAGGAGTGCATCTACATTTTCAGTTGACATTTATTTTGTATGGTTGCTAGTGCATATGGAAGAATGCCATTTATTTTTATGTTTGTAGTTTGTTGAGGGTTTGATGTTATGACTGGGTGTGAGGCATGTTTTTCTATTGGATATTTATTTTATTAGGGATTTGATTTGTGTATTGTAGCCACTATTTGCTAGATTCTATCTTGTTATTGAGATTTGATAGTAGAGTTGTGTCTTGTTGAGAAGAGCGTCTTGGTGATATAGTTTCAAAATGAATGAAATTGAGGTCCACATAGAGTAGTGGAGGAGTGGCCCCTGGCATGTGCATGCTTACTAAATTAGAGTTGTGATTTTGTGTTAGTGCATACTAGTAACAATGTTGCAGAAGTGGTTGTTTCTGCCCAGTGGTAGCTGGAATAGTTGGTGGTTTCCAACTCACCGTCTTTTTTGGATCAAGTCTCATGACTAGTGGTGGCTAGCTATTTATATATGAGGATAATTATTCTAGATGGTGGTAGCATAAATCTATGTAAAATACATATTTTTTCTTCATACACAATAGAAGATTCAAAGTAGCACAACAATAGCAAGGTTGGTTTTTATCACGAAAGGGTTTCAACAAGATATCCTTGTGTCTCATGTGTATTATTATTATGTTGTGCATTGTTTATCTTATGGTTGTCTTAATTTAGTTTCTCACATGATTATATGTTTATGTGATGACATATTAATATGTTTCTAGTTAGATTCATGCATGGATCAACTGAAGTTAAAATTCATAGAAATTTCTCATAAGTCACACCATTCATTCGCCCTCCCCCTGATTAGTGTTCAAGGTTTCTAAAACATAATTGATGTTAATTTATTTTCCTTATTTTGTTACCAAAGGCACATATTTTTATATAGTTTTAGTCTCAAAAATACCTACCCTACACTTCAAATTCCCTTTTATCTCAATATTGATTTTCTCTTGTTGGTTCCCTACATGGTCCTCAATTTCTTGAACCTTTGTATTACCTTTTACGGGTAATGTGATGGATGGATGTGGATATCCATAATGTTCCATAACTGAGGAAATTTTTGATGAAATATGAAAGGATGTGTTACACAACCATTCTACCAAGGGAAAGCCTTTGACCAATTAGGTCTATCTATCAGGTGTAGAGAAACAAATATATCCTTATAAATATGAATTTACAATATTATTATTCCACTATATTAGGGATGATAGGATAAGTTGTGAGTTGATTGACTACCCAAACAAAATTAATCTAGTCCAAAAAATTTCTAGTGAAAATTACATCTTTGTCACTTAAAAATTAATCATGGGGATTCCATGTAGCTTTTGGAATTTTTCTATGAATGTTTATACTAATATAATTTATTTAAAAGGGTGATAAAATATAAATAATAGGAACAAATTATTAGTTTATATACCAATACCATAATGACATTTTTTTCGTTCATATTTGGGTAAATTTGTAAGAAAACTCATTGAAACTTCTTCCCAATGTTTACCTAATATGGATAATGGTTGTAGGAGACCCAATTATTCATTATATCTCCATTATTTTATCATAAAACCACACATTCCACTAAAAAATGTTGCACATCATATTTAAGACCTTCCTAGGAAAAAAATATTCTTGATTATGTGGTAAGTTTTCCAAGGATCCTAAACATCCTCATATAGAAGAAGTGTGCAATTCCAAAAGGAAGTTTTGTTTGAGTTGGGAATCATTAGATAAATATGGGTAATCTTGAGACCACAATAGATCATTCTTCCACATATTAAAGTCTAATGCACTTGGGTCCTCTTGTAGTTGTTGAATGATATTATATACCTTTTTATCTTGCTTCCATTCTACCCTTGCTTCTTCCACCCAATTAGATTGTGAAATATAAATAGCACATAGAAAACCTTTGATTTCTTCTTCTTTCCCTGAAAGTACATCTACCACCATATTATGTTTTCCCTTTTTCTAGATAATTTTAAAATTGTAACCTCTCATCTTTGTAACCCATTTTATTTCTCTTCTAAAGAGAATTGTTTCTCTAAGAATGACTTGAAAATATAATGAGCTAATTTTACTTAGAAGTGTCTTCCTATTAGATAAGGACATTATTTTTTAACCACATGTAGTATGGCCAACTTTTATTTATGATAAAATGGTTTTGAGGAAATTCTTTCCTTTAATTTCACTACTTTGAAAGTAAAGTGGCTTTCATTATTACATTGCAACTACACTAATGCCTTGGCCTAAGGCATCACACTTAGCCAGAAAGGATTTTGTGAAGTCAGGTGTGGCCAAGATAGGAATGGTACACATAGCCTCCTTAAGTTTCTTCACAGGTCTTAGTTTTTAATTCCAAGGAAATACTTCCTTATTTAGTAACTTTGTTAAATGTGCTACTATTTGACCATAATTCGTAAAAAACTTTTTGTAATATCTTGTCAGTCCTAGGAATTCTCTAAATTTCTTTAAGGTTATTGGTATTAGCCATTCCCTTATAAGTTTAATTCTTTTAGCATCCACTTTGACATATTCATGAGATATAATATGACCGAAGTAGTCCACATATTGAACCCCAAAAGGAATACTTGGAAAGTTTCTCATTTATTAGATTCTCTTTGAATATTTTTAAGACCATATAAACATGGTGTACATGCTCTTCCAAAGATTTTCTATAAATTATTATGTCATCAAAAAATACTAATACAAATTTTCTTAGTGTGAGTTTCAAAATAGAGTTCATTAACCTTTGAAATGTTCAAGGTGCTTTACTAAGTCTAGATGGCATAACCAAAAACTCATAATGACCTTCACGTTTTCTAAAGGCTATTTTGGCAATGTATTATTGCTTCAATGGAGATCCAACATAGATCCAATATAGATCCAATGGAGATCCAATATACCCTTAATGGATATCCAATATAGTAAAGAAAATTTATCTATGCAATTCATCTAATAATTCATCAATGAAAGGAATAATAAAATTATCTTTGATGGTCATTTTCTTGAGTTATCTATAATTTAGAAACATATGCCATAAACCATCCATTTTTTTAACCATCACAATATTGAATATAATTCACTTTGGCTAGGTTGAATGACATCAACCCCTATAATTCCTAGAATTAGACATTCAGTCTCACTCTTAAATTCATATGGATACCCATAAGGCCTAAAGTTAGGTGGTACACTTCAAGGATGCAAATGCATAGCATGGTAATTGCTTCAAGTATGTGGTCAACCCTCAGGCATATTATCAAATATATTGGAATAATTCTTGATAAGCTTTTGGAGATCAATTGGAGCAGAGGTTATAGATGTTTGAATATAAAATGAACATAATTGTGAAATTACACCATGGTGTTCCATTTTTAGTATTTTTTCATGCTACTAGAGCTTATCACTTTACAGGGCTTCCCTTGGATACTTTTAACCCCAATTTCCTTTATCTATAAGGAAATAACATAAAAAACTATTCAAAATTAAGGGTCATTGTCCCCAGTTATTATAACCATTGGATCCATAATACAACATTAGCAACACCCACTTGTTGTAAAATCATGGGACTATATAATAAATACTCCCACATACTTAGCTTAGTTTTATGGCCTTTCCTTCAAAATTTTATGGTATCTCCATGTTCAATCATTTCTACAAATTCTAGTGGTGGAAATAAAAATCTAATAAGAAGATTTCCCAATTTTTAATTGATGAAGTTGTGGGTACTACTTGAGTCAATCAACATTATTCCTTTTTAGTTTTGATATGTCTTTCTATCTATATGGATTTTGGAGTACTGATAATGGTTAATGGATGGAAAGATATTATTGGAATAGCCCCTTCTAACTCTGGATGTTATGAGAGTTCCAACTCTTGATCTCCTTCAACTCACTATCTATATAGATAAATATTCTCACCATATTTATGCCCCTTAATATACTTCTTGTCACAATTGAAACATAGTCTATTTTCTCTTATTTCATTCAATTGTTGAGGTGTCAATGTCTTTAGTTTAGGAGAGGGAGCATGATGTTCTCAATATTTGTAGTAGCCATACTTTTGATTCCGAATTTAGTTTCTATAATGGAAGCATTCTATAGGGATCTAGGTTTAAGGAGATGCTCCTCATGTTGGATGCTTTCCTTTAAGGTTCCTTAAATAGGTATAAAAAATGATACTATGAAATGTTCTTTACCACGATAGTCAACTTTTGGAATTGTTGAATATATTATGTAATTCAACCTTTTTGGTGAATATTTACCAATTTACAAAAGAATGTAATTTTATTAATATCCCCATAATGTCATTTGATTTCCTTCATTAAAAAAATCATAGCTGCAATAGAATCCTTTTTCCTTTTACATAATTATACGATAAAAAAATGTTATTTTATAAATATATTGGATACCATGTTTATTCATTATAATGATTCCATTTAATGTATATCAGAGTATTTCTCCATCTAGAATAATGATGTTTAAGGGAAATTACCATCAAGCATCCTTATATTGATCTTCAAAATTAAGTTAGTGTTGACTTGAAGTCATGATGATGTGGATCCTGGATCAAAAAGTCATGATTATGGTTATGTGATTCAATATTTATTCTCTCCAACTATGATAAAATTCTCCCCACATGTGATTGAGCCTCAACACCATACTTTTCCTCATGCTCATGATTTCCTTTGGATTTCCATAACCCTTCTAGAGAGATCATTTAAAATAATGGTTTATAACTATTTAATTTTCCTTATTTTTAGTCATGGGTTTTATGTATCTCTTCCTTGAAATTCTACATTTCTTCCTTGTTTTCCTTCATTCTTTGTTCCATATGTGACACTTGATATGAGTAAATAATAATTCCCCTATTTTCTTCTTTATCGTAAATTTCTAATCACCAAAAAAACATATTCTAGTCAAAAGTTATGGCAATCATAAGTTATGTACCTTCTGAAACCATAATTTGTATGCTATCTAGATGGCTAACCTTTGTCATATTATATCTCTAAAGCTTAATCACATCTAAATATTTTTTTTTCTTGTAATACTCTTATATTTCTTATCTGAAATTCCATGAGTCAATCCTAAATTTGATGTACAATGTGAAATTTAGGTAACTTTCCAAAACTTGTTGATTTTTGGCCTCTTCCAAAGAGAAAACTTGTATAGTGCCCCATATGTACAATTAATTAAATATAATTTAAAATTTTTTACGTCAGGGACCTTAGTACATGTCCTCATATTCTTGAAATTTTACTATCTAAAATTTTTGTAGCAGAAGGTTACAACAAATCTTCCAAAAGCACTTGTTTGAAACTGATTGCATGAATCATCACAAACCCTAACTGCCATAAAATATATATTGAAATTTATGGTGAAATAAAATCCAAAATTTTGATAAGAGTTACTCCAAGGTCTTTACTCAATCTCTTAAAATCTTCATTGTCATAACTATTTCATAAACAAGTTATAGTTAAAATTCCATGATGACTCATTCAAAGCAACAAAACCTTAGGCTTGTATTCTTCGATGTCTAATTTTATGGAACATGTGCCTAAAAAGTGATAAGAAGCCAATAATTATAGTCCAAAAAAAGCAAGATACCTCATTTTTTAATGAACACAATGTATGAGATAATAATGAGGATCTTAAGGTTATGTCTCATTGGTACATATATAGGAGATAAGGGTTTCTAGGGAAAATTTTAAGGATGGAAATTTATCTCAAAGTTTAGAAACCTTGGCAAATCCAACTAGTCCATAATATGAAATATATCAATTGTTTGGAGATATTTTTGTAAAAATATTCAAATTTATAATATTTTATATAGTCTACATATAATTTTTTGGCAATTTTTAGGGTAAAATAATTTCATTCTATAAAATTTGGGTGAATAATTTTCACAAAAAATGGGAAATTAGTGAATCTTTTTTTTTTGGAAAAAGTATAGAAAATTAGCCCATGGGTGAATATTAGCCCCTAAAAGTTTCCCTGAGGGTTACATATATAATGAAAGAATACGTTGAAAAGTTATACCCTACATAAAAATATCATAATATAAATTCGCTAACTCCATATATATGGATTAAAAAGGGGTTTTTGGATTAACACGGGGTTTATCAAGGGCTTAACAATGTTTCTATGTACATTATTGTCAATTAGTGTTAATGAGGTGGATTTTTTTACTACATAAAATGTAGTATCAACTACCTCTTCCTAAAATTTCCTACCCTAACTTGGCACCATTTATCATGCTCATTTATATTTCCATCAACATCATATTTATATTTTATTCAAACCCATTCTATTTAGACTATATGTAGTAGTATTTTACATTGCTATACCACACTTTTTATAGAATTCCATGTCTTCACTATTGTTTATCCTCGACACCTCAATTTTATTCTTTATGTAATTATCTTCTAAAACATTAAAATCATTAGGTTTACCAAACACATTACATTTCCTTTGGAGGAAATAAATCCATGTGTTCCTCAAGAAATTTTCTATCAATCAAACATAGTACACATATTTTATTAATTATACAATAAGCATAGGTCTAAATATATCATTGTGTATTAAATTTAAAATTCCCTTTGTAACTATAGCACTTGTTGATAATATTACTTTATTATGTTTACCATATGTCATGAACCATGCACTATAAAAGTGAGAATATGCCAATAGTTACAATTTTTTTCTGAGGGGAAACCTCCTTTTAAGATGAATAAAATGTATATGAAAATTGGATGATCCTAAGACTATGTCTCCTTAGTGTATATATACATAGGAGACAAAGAGTGCAATTGTAATTAAATGGTATAATGAAAGGTTTTGGATGGAAAAACAATATAACCCAATATCTAGTCTTTAGTAAGGGGTTTTGGGGTTAACATGGGGATTCTCTAGGCCTTTACATGTCCATCCCCTCCAAACAAGTGTTGACCTCAACACTCTACTAAGTGTTGGTTTTATTTCATGATTAATTCATCTTCCCATGTTACCTCTTGCATTGGAGGGTTCTTCCATTTGACGAGGTATTCAATAATTAATCAATTTATCAACTACTTAATACTTGTTTCCATGATTTTTTCGAGTTATAATATGATTTTCCCTTATTAATTAATTTCTATTAAAATTGCTTGGACTAGGATCTTGTCACTATTTACCTTTATTAATAAAGAAGCATGCAAGAATAGATGTGTGTATGACGATCGAGGAAAATCTAATTGTGAGGCATACTTCCAATCCTATGAAACACATTATAGGGGCCATAACACTTTTGTTCTAATTTATAATCCTTATTTTATGGCTTGAGGGACATATATTCATATTCTTGTAGTCTCAAAAATACCCAATCCTGCACTTTAAATTCCCCTTCACTGTAATTTTAATATCCTTATTGTTTCATCCTATTTTGTGCTAGAACCAAGTTGTCCTCCAATACTTTTAGAACCTTGTATTGGTGCATTATGTGGTCCTCCACCACTTGAGTAATTGTAATCCCTTTCAACACTGATATGATGGATGGAGGATGATATTTAAAGTTGCATTTATAGGAACATTTGTTTATGAAGTATAGAAGGAAGTGTTGTACCACCATTCTCCCAGGGAAACAATTTGAACCATTGTAATTGTTTATTATATGAAAATAAACATAGATACACTTATAAATATTTACTCACAAAATAAGTTTTCTCATCAAATTCAAGATGGTAAGATTATTTGTGAACCAATTGAGCACCCAAACAATAAAATAATTCAATCTAAAATTTCCTAGTGAAAATTGGATCTCTATCACTTACACTAATATTTAGGATTCTCTGTAGCTTTTGGACTATTTCCATGAATGAATATACCACTACAATTTCTTTAAAGGGATGAGAAACAGAGAAAAAATGGGTTTACTTTTTCATTCATTCTACCACTACCATAATGGCATTCTTTCCTCTATATTTGGGTAACCATATAATAAAATCCATTAATTTTTTTTCCTAACATTGGCTTGGTATGGCCAATGGTTATAGGCTCCCTAGGGTATTCATTGCCTCTCCCTTATTATGTTGGCATACAAAACATTTAGCGACAAAAAAAAATCACATATGCTTCAAGACCATCACCAAAAGCATATTACTTGATCCTTTGGTATATCGTAAAGACCCTTGAAGGTATTGATATAAAAGAAGTCTGTAATTCCAAAAATGCCTCTTATTTGAGTAGAGAATTATTACATAATTATAAGTGATATTGATACCAATAAATTCATTATTACATGTAATTACCCTGCTTCATCAAGGTCCTCCTGTAATTGCTAAACAATCTTGCATACCTTCACATCTTACTTCCATTCTATCTTTGTTTCTGTCACTAAGTTAAATTGTGGAATGGAAATAACACATAGTAAATAGTGTGTGCATTCTACTTTTATTAATAGTGTATCTACCAAAAAATTTGTTTCCGTTATTTATAAAACATATAAAATTCATAACCTAGAATATTTGTAACCCACTTTCCTTTCTCTTATAAATACATTATATGTTGCAATAACCACTTTAAACTATCATGATATATTTCTACTTGCAAGTGTCCTCCTATTGATAGAATTTCCTTTTTGTATATTGGCTTAAGCATGTCATTTCCTTTAAGTCACAAATTTAAAAAAGAAGGGACATCCCCTATTACATCAAAATTCCACTAATGCCACGATATGAGGCATCACACTCCATAATGATGGTCTTTTGTGAAATGAGGTGTGTCCAAGATGCGAATTGTACACATTGCCTCTTTACGTTTTTCAAATTATTTGGTTGTTTCTATACTCCAAGAAAATGCTTATTTCCTCAATAATTTTGTTAGATGTGCTTCTACTTTACCTTAATTTTTGAAAAAAATATTGTAATATCCTATCAATCCTAAGACTCTTATGGGTTTCTTCAAAGTCGTAGAGATTGGACATTCCCTCATAGGTTCAACTTTGTTATGATCCACTTTGACAACTTCATAATATGACCCAAATATTACACTTATTGAACCCAAAAGGCACACTATCAAGGATTTTCATCTAATAGTTTCTCTCCCAATAGTGATAAGACTTTTTCAGTAAGTCGTATATGGTGTTCTCAAGATTTATTGTAGATTGGTATATCATCAAAAACTACTAGCCCAAATTTTATAAGGAAGTGTTTACAAATATAATTTATCGAGCTTTGAATTGTTTAAGGTGCATTAGTGAGTATGAATGCAATAACCAAAAACTCATAATAACTTTCAAGTGCTCTTAAGTGTTGGACACATAATCCGATAAGGGTTATGGTGTGGAATTTCAAAGGTCATTGGAGTCCAAGAGACCAATTGGCATATGAAAACCAAGGGTCATAAGAATGTATTACAAATGTATATCATTATTGTTACACTAAAATTTGTCACCATGACTATTTGCAGTTAGTATGGCTCCATCAACAGTCATACTATCCTCCTTGGCAAGCCTCATACCTCTGCTCTCCATGTCAAACTTTAAGAAAGAGAGAAAGTCTTTAAAAAAAACATGTTTATCTCTGGGTACGTAGTTTCTCTCTACCTTACCTGCGTGTACGCATCCCAAGTTCACAATACCTGCATCCTTGCACGCTCTGTATGTAAAGGGGTGGGTGCATACTCCTGTAAAGGTCAAAAGGCGCGAGTTTCATCTTAAAAAAGTTACTTGTGGTCACTTCTAGAGCTTTCTAGAAGAGTGTTTGACGTGTATTGAGCGCCTCCAGATGGTTCATGCATCCCTATGATAGAGGAACTTATCCCATCAAGAGAGGAGCTACCCCATCCAAAAGAGGGAGTATCCCTTGATGTTGGAACTGAATAAACTTCCTCTAGAACATTATAAATAAAGGCATTGGGCCAGAGGAGGGGAGGTTGAAAGCTGAACATTCCAAAGGGTAGATGCTGCTGGAATTAGGACTTCCTTGTAGAAGCTTGTGAGGAGAGATTCCATCCTTTCTTGTTTCATTTGGGAGTGGGTGAGCTTATCAAAGTAAAGGAAAACTCTTGCTGGACCCTGGGAGGAACTTGCACAACACCAAGGCTCAGGTTGTAATGGTTTCTTTTGTTTCCTATTATTAAAAATAAGTCCATTCTTCTCAATGATTTGTTATTAGTGAATTGTTTCATATACTCCTTGGTCTATATGTTGAATATGTTTTGTTTTATGAGATATTCAGGTGCTATGTAATCGTTTGATTGTTAGTGTATGCAGGTTTCGAAGTGAAGGAGGAGCTCATGTGGATCGACGAGGCTAGACTACTACAATAGTGTTGGACTTCAGGTAGGATCTAAAACACTTGGTTTCTCGTATGATAATGCATGTTTAGAGAAGTATTGTTCTTAATTGTCTTGTTTGTCACTAGAAAGTCTTAGGCTTCTAGGGAGGTTGGTTTTGTCTGCAAGATTAACTCTTTCCGCATGACAAATTGGCGACTCCACTGGGGAATCCATTGATGTGTTTGATTTTTCCTTTGAGTGACACTTTGATCTGAAAAGAGTTATTTCTTTTTTGGTTTTTGATTGTTTGACTGTGCATTTGGGTGGGCTAGCTTGGAGTTAAGTTATAATTTAGTTTTTCTTAATTTTCTAGTAGTACGCACCCTTTGAGTTAGGCACAGTGCGTACCTGTACGCACTGTACCTTTGTACACAGAGCGTGCACGCACCTGTGCAAACAGGCTACCTGCGTACCCTGTCAAAATTGAGAAAATTTCCATTTTATCCATTTTTTCCTTTAGATTTTGTCTTTCATTAGTCTTTACTACCTAGATCCACTGGTTATCTATCAGAAATCTTCACCTGAACTTGTTTCGTTAGCATCAAGAGTTTTAGTGAAATTCATAGAAGTTCTCGCCTTAGGGTTTTGATTTTTGCACTGGTCCTGTAGTGATTTCGACTTTAGAAGTTGTGAAACCTTGGATCTCTCTGGTTTTATCAGTCTTCTTAGGAGTCGGACCTGTCGTAAAGTCTACCTGTGTGAGCAACCTACCTTTGTGTTGTCTCTTTGCGGAATTTCAAAATAGCTTGTTGATTGAAGTTGTGAATTTCATTCTTAAGAAAAAAAACAAAAAGAGTTTGATTTTTTGTTTTGATTGGTTTATGATTCTGCATGAACTAGTCCTTGGTTTGATTGTTGCCGAGTAAAACATCCCGGAATCATCTTAGTAGGCTTTTGCCTCTTAGATTTACTTTTAGATAAATTTCCTTTTGATTTGCTTTTTGAGTGAGTTTTTCATAGATTTTCATAGATCTTGAAATTGCTTTTGATTAGATTAGTTTTACATGCTTTATTAAATAGGAAAATACAAAAGGTCTCCTTTGCAAAGTTTGTTTTAGAGTAGCATTTGACGTTTTTGAAAGAGAAAGGAATTTTTCATGAAGTAATGAGTGGTCATGTTTTGTGCGCTTTGAAAAGATAAATAGATTATTTCTTTGATTGTCTATTGAGAAAGTTGTTTTTTATCAAAAGATTGCATTCTCTCAACTCTCTTAATTAGAGGATTCATTGAAACGAAAAGTAGTGTAAATAATCTTAGGTGCATCTTTTTAGAGAATTGGAGTCGAGTCTATACACCATCAAGTTTCATCTCCATCACCTTTTGTCTTAAAGAACAACCATTAGAATCAACGCTTAAAGTAAAATTAACTTAGAAATTTTTATTTTACTAGGGCGCTAAAGCTCCAATATAGATCAGGCTAGTGTCTTGGAGTAGGCGAGTAATTAACTCTCCAAGACTATAAAACCAAACAAGTAGCTTATCTTGTGATAGGATAAATCTAGCTGTTGCATTTATACTCTAGGAAAGCTCCTCTTAAAGGAGAAGCACGAGCTCGTGTCCGAACTAGTGAGGGAATCAATCCTCCCTCGTTGGGAACGACGCTAGACACGCACGTATTACAAACAGTAAACCTCAGATTATTGTTGAGGAGCTAGGGGATCACTTATCGGTAAACCTTGGATTAACCATTGTCAAGGAGCTGGTAAGGGGATTGAGCTTGTTACTATGCCCTTGCGTGCTGTCGGAGTGTAGACTGTTCCCCCAGGTGTATTTGTTGTTGTTGGTGACCTTAGTGACCATTATCTTAGGATTCTACCCAGGTGATGGTGGTGGGAAGATCCCACTATACCTGGAGCAGACGTCGGCTAGACTCACTTGGATTTTCTGGGGGGTTCTCTTCACTCGAGACAGTTAAGTGGAGAAACTTGTGCTAGTATATTCATTAAGTAGGTTACCAAGGTAACTGTTCCAACCGTTATTTCTGTATCGAAATTTGCGACGTTGGATTTCATCACCAACTAGTGTTTTCGGTACGGAAAGTTACTGTTTGTGTGTGATTGATCTCCTAGATTCTTTAGGCATGTGATTAAATTTGTTTGGTTCTTTAGAGGCTTTAGGTGGTTTTCTTTGAGATTTTACTTTGTTTGCATGTGAAGTGGTTAAAAGTCTTTAACCGTGGCTGAGTTACTAAAGAAGTCCCGTAGACTTCGGGGCCAACCTCCTGAGGAAGTACCGAGCCAGCTTGAAGGCTTGAAAGTCCTCGTAACTCCTAGAGATAGTAGGAGTGGGTCACCTGAAAAAGGAGAATATTCTTTAATAGTACATCCTGATTCTCAACCGTTAGAGGAAGATTATAATCCGCAGCCTGTATCCGTTTCAAAAGTTACTGGTAGTGTTGCATCTACTAGTGATATAGGTGAAGAACCTAAAATATCTGAACTCGAATCTGAAATTCCTGCTACTCCCATATCAGAGTTTGCTTCTCCAGCTTCTAGTGGTCCTAGTTCACCTAGGGTAGAAACAATAATTACCCAAGATCTTCCTTCTGGACTTATAGCTATTGAAGAACTTTCTATTTCAGACAACGAAGAAGGCATTCCTTTTCCAGAAGATCGACCTATATTAGACCTTAGGGAGCGCGAATCAATATTTTACAGTCCACCTAGGAGTAGTGCTTGGTATCTTTCATTGACCAATTTTTTGGAAAACCCGGGACTAAGTTTTTTTCCACCTCGTATTTCCTATCACCCAACACTTGGAGGTTATTATTCTCCTTTGAATATGTCTAAGCAGTCATCCATGTTTTCTCAATCTCCAGAAGCCTTTTTGTACGGTGGTCCTTCTATTCCCGCTGGGTATCAGTCCATCTCTGGTACTTTTTCTGGAGCATCTCCTCAACCTATCAAACAAAAGTTATTAACTGGAAGTAATGGTACTAAACCGTTGAGTGTAGAAGATATTCTCATGATGTCAGGTTCTATTCCCAATCCTCAATAGCAAGGTGGCCAGTCTACACCTGGGGGGAAACCTCAAGGTACCCAGTATGTGCCTAGGGGGCAACCTCAAGGTACCCAGTATATGCCTGGGGGGAAACCTAAAGGTACTCAGTTTGCACCCGGGGGACAACCTCAAGGACAGTACATACCTACAGGACAGTACGTTCCTCAAGGTCAACCCCAGACTCAATATGTACCTCAAGGTCAACCTCAGTATCAATATGTACCTCAAGGTCAACCTCAGTATCAATATGCACCTCAAAATCAACCTCAATATCAATACGTACCTCAAGGCCAACCCCAGTATCAGTACGTGCCTCAGGGTTATCAACCCCAAGGTCAGTACCCAACTCAAGGTTACCAACCACCTTCGGGTCAATCATATTATCAACCCTACCCTCAACCCAGTTATGGTCCTCAATATCCTCAACCTGTTATGGGTCCATACCCCAGAACGAATTTAGTGTGGGATCCATCTCAATCCCAACAGGTCTTGCAACCGAATGCGCAATTGTCATCTCAAACTAGACAACCCTTGATTTCTGGTTCATCCCAGCAACCTGTCCAGTCTACTGTTCAAACTTCTGCACCTTCTGTAGTTTCTCAGTCTGGGCCTAGTACACCTCGTACTCCACCTCAAACGTCTGCTACGACTACTGCAACATCTGCTGCATCTACCCCACCTTCTTCTGAAGTATCGACAACTCTGATTTCTACTGTCCCTGTATCTACTCCTCAGACATCTTTACCTCAGTTTGGACCCACGGTCCACACTTCGGTTCAGATGCCTGAAGGAAGTACGGTTTTCACCACTCAACGTCAGTGTAATCAACAATCGTACCAAGGACAGTACCAATACGGTCCTGCTACGCAGCAACCAACCTATTAGTATCAACCGTACCCTGGGTATACATATCAACAGCCTTAGCAACCCGAGTATGGTCCGGTTAATCCTGGTTTTCCAGGAGGTCAAAATATCCCAAATGCGATTCCAATTCCTAGTTATCCTAGATATCCTGCTCCTGGGGCTGATCTTCAGACCCAGAGTTTTAGGGACCCTAATCGTCAGTTACCGTTTATCACAACTTTGGACTTGCCTGACTTGATGTGCCTTACGAACGATCCAATTAACTATCTTCAGTATTGGCTGCCAATGCTACATAAGTTTCCCAGTGATATTCCTAAGTTCGAAGGTAAGCCAGGAGAGGACCCGTCGAACCATGTGATGACTTATCACCTCTGGTGTGCGTCTAATTCCATTTCAGATGATTCAATTCATTTACAACTTTTCCAGTGCACTCTAATTGGTCTTGCGGCCAAGTGGTACATTGAGTTATCGCGAGCCACTTTTTATAACTTTAGTCAGTTAGCTACCTCGTTTTTAACTCATTTTCAGTTGCTGGTCAAATATGACAATGGCACGGAATTTTTAAATTCGTTAAAGCAGTCAACGTTCTCTTACATTTCAGATCATATCCATGAATGGAGACGTCGATGACATTTAGTGAAAGTTTTTATCCCGGATCAGATCTTAGCTGAATGGTTTGTAAAATCTTTATTGCCCAAGATCATTGAGGATGTAGCTAAGGCCGGAGTCGTTACTGAGGAGCAAGTAATTGCTCAAGCACAGTACCTTGACTTAGTTTATACTCAGTCATGTACGTTACACGAGAAAATCCCCGATCTACCCAAACAAAATCAAATCGCTGCTGCTCCTTTAGGGTCTCATGCCGATGATGGTATGATTGGTACGGTTAATACCAAAAGTAAGAAGTCTTCCAAGAATTCTTCTCCTATCATAACCTTTCCAGATTCCTCGACAAGAGAGTCTTCCACGGAACTTTCCGTCGATATTCATGTTGCAGAGTCATCTACGGCTAAATAAAAAACTGGTGGTAAGAAGAAAGGGAAGAAGAAGAATAAAACAGATAAGAATTCAAAAGAGAAACCCGAAAAAGCGGAATCAAGTGATGAAAAATGCAAACCTCGTTATCCGTGTCTCATCTGCAATGAAGAACATTATACGAGAGACTGCCCTCATCATGCAGAGGTTGCAAAAATTGTCAAAGGTTCCCAAATTCCTGCTGTCTTGAAAGATCCTTTTCCAGCTCAAGACAGTAAGATGATAGGTTCGTCCTCAAGTGCCAATAAAGAACCCATATTGATGATGTCCCATGTTAGGATTGCGACTAGATCGCAAGATTATGGCAGTAGAAGTCCTGTTGATGGTAAAGAAGCATAATCTTCCCATTCGAACCCATCAACCTCAGCTCCCGGTTCTGATCCACTACAAATCGAGAAACCTATTTCAGACTTAGTAATCAAACCGCCCACCAAGGGTGTACTTCGAAAGTCTACTTTCAAGCCACATGCGAGAGCATCTCATAACTATAACATTGTTGAGGATTTAGCTGTTTCACCCTCAACAATGTTGGCTTTGGAAGTGCTGTAATCCTGTCCAGCATAACGCAAGTTACTTTTGTCGGCTATAGGAGCTGTTGACGTTCAGGACCCAAACCTTATAATCTTCGATCTAGAAAATAGTGCACCGCGCTTACCTCATCAGATGGCTGTCCAGATTCCAGTGATAGTAAAAAACAGACCTGTTCATAGGACTGTGATTGATGAGGGAGCTTCCACGTGTATTATGTCGATACAGTGTTGGAGATCGCTTGGTTCTCCTTCACTAAATCAATCCCTAACAATTATAAAGGCCTTTGATGGCCGTGGGTTTCATCCTTTCGATATTTTACAGGATCTACCTATAGGGGTTGAAGGTAAAATCGTTAATCTAGATGTGGAGGTGGTTGATGCCCCTCTAGATTACAACCTTCTCTTGGGTCGTAGTTGGTCTTACGCTATGACAGTTGTTGTTTCATCGGTCTTTTGGCTTATAAAGTTCCCTCATAATGGAAAGATTGTACCTTAGACCAGTTGTCATACTTTTCATCCGACCCAGCCTCTGCTGAGAGCATTCAGCATGTTGGTAAAGCGACGATCCCATATAAGGATGTTGGAGTAGGGCTAGTTAAAGATTCCAGTTTACTGCGCACTTTTCCTTTTCCTCCTATCAACGCATCGTCTTCTACTACAACCATTCATATGATTTCATCAGAAACCATTGTTAATGATGATCCTTGGATCATACCTTCTAAATCTGAAATAGACTCATTTGGTACTCTTATGCCTTTGAGTCCATATGAACTTGCGTATCAGACCGTGCAGTCGTTTTCCAACACAACTTCAACCCAAATTGACTTAATGAATGTGGTCCATGAGGAATCACTTTCGAAATCAAACTCGGATTTAATAACGTTTTCTGAACTTGTTCAAATGGATGAGAAAATTCGTGAAATCCTATGTGTCGATGAGTTACCATGGGAAGATCTTCATCACAGATCTTCGTTTTTACCCAAGAGCGATCGCTTTGAAAATGATTTTTCATCAGTTTTTACGACTGAATATGTTAAGGACACTTAGAATCCGATGAAACATCCCAATTCTGAGTTAAAGTTGGGAAATATTTCTCGAACTATTCCCCTTGACATTTCAGTTAAGCCTGGAATTGTTGAAAACGTTCATATAGGTGTCTCTTGTACGGAAGATGAAATTCAAACATATAAGGCCCTATTTCAAGAATTCGGCAATGTGTTTGCCTGGTCATATGAAGAAATGCCAGGAATTGACCCAGCAATTGTAATTCATGAAATCAAAACTTACCCAGACGCTAAACCCGTTCGGCAACGTTTGTGTCAGATTCACCCAAGAAAAGTTGTTGCAATTAAAGCAGAAGTTGAAAAATTACTCAAAGCAGGTTTCATTTATTCGATCCCGTTAACGGATTGGGTATTGAATATTGTTCCCGTTAACAAAAAGCAAGGGACAATAAGAATATGTATCGACTATAGGGACATCAATCGAGCATGTCCAAAGGACAATTACCCTACTCCCTATATCGATAAAATCATTGACAATTGTGCCGACAACGAAATTTTCTCCTTTATGGATGGCTTTTCCGGATACAATCACATCAATATTCTACCTGCTTATCAACCAAAAACGGCATTCATTTGTCCATGGGGGACATTTTCTTATTGCAAATTACCTTTTGGGCTCAAGAACTCCGAGGCAACTTTTCAACGAGCCATGTCTTATGATTTTCATGATATTAAGCACATTGTGCAACCCTATCTCGATGACTTTCCTGCTCACTCATTACATCGAGCTGATCATCTCGTCCATTTAAGAGCAATCTTTATGAGGTGTAGGCATTATCGGATTAGGTTGAATCCCCACAAGTATGTGTTCTGTATTGAAACAGGTCGGTTACTGGGGTTTGTTGTTTCGAAAACCGGCATTCGCATTGATCCCTTGAAGGTTGAAACCATTATCAGATTGCCTCCTCCTTCGAGTCTTTGCCAACTCCAAAATTTGCAAGGGAAAGAAAACTTTTTACATTGATTCATCCCTAACTACGTCGAGATCACAAAGGGTTTTACCCGGTTGTTGAATCATAATACTTCATTCTTTTGAGACAAGATAGCTGAGAAATCTTTCGATGCACTGAAACACGCGTTGACCCATGCACCGCTGTTGCATCCTCCCAACTACAACCAGGACTACTTCTTGTATCTCGCCGCTTCCTATTCCACCATTGGAATGGTGTTAGTTCAGGAAGATGAATTTGGTACTGAACATGTGATATATTACCTTAGTCGCACGTTAAATCCAATTGAGCTAAAATACTCACATGTGGAGAAATTGGCATTGGCAGCTGTTCAAGTTGTCCAACGTTTTCGTCATTACATTTTATTGCGTAAGACTACAATTATTTCCGATTGCAACCCTATGATCTATATTTTGACCAAGCAATTGCTGGGGGGAAATTACTCCAAATGGATTGTTATCCTGTAGGATTTTGACTTGGAATTTGAAAAGTCTAAGTCAAATAAATCCTTAGTTTTTGCAGAATTAATGTGTGACTTCCCGCGTGCTGACACGGAAACTGTGGCAGAGGAGCCCATTGCGGAAGAATCCTTGTTTCTAATCAGCACTTTAGATCCGTGGTACGGGGGAATCATCATTTATCTCCAAACCCAAACCTTTCGGCCAGATATTTCACGATCAGACCGTCGAAAAATATGATTCCAGTCCCAACAATTCAAAATTATTGGAGATACTCTCTATCGTCATGGGGTAGACTCTGTTTTTCGACGTTGTTTGACTCATGAGGAAGCTGAAAGGGTCCTCAATGACTGTCACTCTGGAGCGTGTGGTGGTCATATGTCAGGGTATGCCACTGCCCAAAAGATATCGCGCTGGCTATTTCTGGCCATCCATGTTTAAAGATTGTATTCTTGTGGTCCGAAAATGCCACAACTGCCAAATTTTTTATCGAAAGATGTGCACTCCACTTGCTCCTCTTCACCCTATAATTGTCGTTGGTCCTTTTGCCAAATGGGGTATTGATTTTATTACATGTAACCCTCACTCGGTCAGGGGGCATGTATATATTATCCTTGCGGTAGATTATTTTACCAAGTGGGCCGAGGCGATGCCTACATTTGAGGCAGACGGCAAAACAGCTGTGATTTTCGTATTCAATCATATCATTACTAGGTTTGGTGTTCCACAAGCAATTATCACTGATCATGGGCGTCATTTTCGAAACGTTATGATGACTGAACTTACAGACTAGCTTAGCTTGCATCATGACAGTTTAACTCCTTATTATCCACAAGCTAATGGCCTGGTTGAAGCCAGCAACAAAGTTCTAGTCATCATAATCCGATGAATCATTGGGATTCATCGGTTGAATTGGCACAACATGCTATTTTCAGTGTTGTGCGCGTATTGAACCTCAGTTAAAACATCAACAGGGTTCATTCCTTTCCAATTAGTTTATGGTTTGGAAGTTGTGTTACCTATTGAGTGTGAAATCCCGTCATTGTGAATGGTCATCGAGTTACTTCCAGCCACTTTCGAAGAGGAAATACATTTTTTATACTTGGCTCAGCTAGATGAGAATCGCCGCGATGCTGCATTAGCGATCGAATCTCATGCAAAACGTATTAAAGCTCAGTATGATCGAAATGTGACCCCTCGAAATTTTTTGGAAGGAGATCTAGTCTTATTGTAGATCAAGCAAATGATAAATTAGGCACTGGAAAATTCATGCCTATGTGGCATGGTCCCTATGCTGTCAAACAAAAGCTAGCAAAAGGGGCCTATGAATTGGTAGACTTTGACGAGGTCTCTTTAGGTAAACCCAGAAATGGTCTTTACCTGAAGAGGTATTATGCTTAAAACGAGTGTGGAGATTTTTTAGTTAGGTTAGTTTTCCTTCTAGCTG